>JAAGNO010018009.1:0-24776 GCA_033439905.1 Ceryle rudis
AAAATAATAAAAAAAAAAGTCATTAAATAGCTTTGTATAATAATAATAAAAAAATCCTGGGATTTAAAACCAAAATGAAATGGAAACAATGGACGTTGTAACAAAAATTGCTTTACTGTGCACCACTTACAAATTGTCATAAGAATATATGAAATTGTATTGATTATACTGTATTGCACTAGGTGCTAGGCCAAAAGTTTGCAACAGCTACAGATCTACACTGTTATCTCTGGGAAAGAAATTGTCAGCAATTACCAGGAAAGGGAATCAAGAATGGGAGAAGAAATGAAGAGGGAAACAATAGATCTAAACTACAATAAATTATATCCTCCCCAGTGCAAATGATCTGAAACCAAAATGAGAATGAAAATTGACCTTATCACAGATCAATACATGTGGCTATATGCCATATGCAAAGACTCACCTGAGCTTTACAAACTGTCAGTTCTTTGCATTTCAGCCATATCCCAGAGACATTGACATTCCCTTCCCCTCCATTCACAGGGTAAATAGATGATAGATAGCACTTGGCCTGCTGAGCTTGCAGAAGAGCTTAGAAGCCTTCTTAATGGGATAACTCCTACACCGTTCAAAACACAAGAATTACAAAGACAGACATGCACAAAAAGTTTCTGTTAAATGACATAGAATGGAGAGAGTAAAATATTGAGAGCAGTCTGTAGTTTCTCAATTAGAGTTAGCCAGCCCATTAAGAGAAAGTCATAGTGTAGCCATCATCCAAAAGATACCTACTTCAGGAGCTCAGCATCAACTCCTTATACTTTTAGGTGAAAAGTTTTCAGCTATACTTTTTGTAGTCTGTTGGATAAGGAGAGATTTTGGTGTTATCTTTCATGTGGCTATGTGGTTTCAGTGTGGTCTATGATGTAGTATTTATGACTAAATTGTTTGTCAGCATTAAGAAGGAATCTTCTTAACTATCAGGAAGTCTCACCCCACTTACTTCTCCCTAGCTGGCAGAGTCAGTGAACCTGACAACTATGTAGACAGGTGGGATGTTTGTCAGTTTGGTTTCTATCATACTGGAAAGTAATTCTGCTGAAAAATGTGTCCTGACAGTTGGCCTATGCAGTCAGAATAAGATGATTTTTTGGTGAAAATACTGTGCCAAAATTGGTTGGCATAAATAAACCCCCGATTTTAAAGTTACACATTTCAGTTGATGTATACTCTTTATCTGGTATCTTTCAGTGGGGATTAAATCTCCCAATTTATATCTACAAACACACAACATCTAGGGGAAAAAAACAGGGGTATTAACAGCTGTATGCAGGTGCTTTGGTATGACACTGAAGCCTTCTCACTGACTTTCCAGTAATAGTTCCTTGCCTGTCAGCCCCAGAGGAGAAGAGACTGCCGAGAACTGTAGAAGAGGCTGACAGTACTTGATACTGATTCTAAAATATGATATACTCTCCAATTTTTAGATGATTCCTGAAGGGTTAAGCTGCTATCTTGAATCTTTTCTAAGTAGTGTACTTCTTGAAGAATGTATGTAAAATAATAGAGAGACTTAGGGGGCACTTACTGCTTTCTGGAGAAGCCTGGAAAACAATATTGCATGGTGAGAGAACTGTTCGGCACCCTGACAGACACCTGCTTCATGCAGTCTTTGTTTTTGATGCAAAACAGTCCCTTTTTTAATATAGGCTATTACATATAATTCAGCTAGTTTATGCCAGAATTGCTCAAAGGTGCAATTCTTTCCATCTTTGTTTCCCAAACAATGAAATCGCGCAGAATTGCATTTCATTTATTCATAGCTCATCTATTCGTTATACTAAGTAGTCTTTAATTCCTGTCCTGTAGCTTTCACTATAGGTGAAGTTTAATCATCTTACATTGCTAAGAGGATACATACCAATATTTACTACAATAACTTGTTTGAGTTTTAAATTATATTTAAACAGCTCTCCATCTTGAGAGCTGTTTATATTCCCATTGTCTTGACTGGATGGGACTATTACAATACAGTAAAAAAAAAAAAAAAAAAATCTCTCTCAAGGTGCTTGTAACCTCGCTTACTTAAGATTCAGTTTTCCTATGACCCCTTCAAGCCTACCTAGTGTGCTAATTTCTACCCTAGGAGAATCTAGTAGGGTAACTTATGACAGTGTTTCAGCAGCAGCTGGGAAAAATCTCTGCTTTTGGTCATATGTGATTGGAATTCATCACAGATATGTGTTTACTATGAGAAAGAGAAAAATAATGTCTGATCTAATGCGGATTGTTTTTTTTTTTTTCTTTCTCTGTCAACACCACACAAACACATGGATGCTTGCAGTCATTCATGTAATACTTGTCATTTTTTTTTTTTTTTTCTAGTACAAAACTCATCTTTAACAGTAAGATGTTTATTAAATATTTCAGGAACTTCATCTATAGGAAATTTACTACTTCCACCATAAACTCATGTATTACTGGCCTACAGCGAACAAAGAGAAGATTTTGATGGAAAACCAGTATGTTTTGTATGTACATAATCAGTTTGATACATAACTGACTGCATAAGCATAACTATATCGCTTTTTTTAATGCATGAAGAAGGAAGCACAGTTTAGCATTGTTGTAATTAAGTTCCTGCTGTGGTTTCATTGTCAGCCAGTTCTCTGGGGAGCATACTGGAGTTGTTCAGAACTGCTAAGTCTGTGTAAGGACCAAAAAAACGGTATGGGGCTGCAGAAAACACCCACTAGGAATATAGTTCATTGCCATGTGTCAGTACAGGAAGAGTCCTGACATACTCAAAGAGAGCAAAGCTCTCTTCATTGCATAGATTCAAGTTAAACCTGACTGATGCACACTCAGATTTATGAATTCTTTAAAGGTCCAGTGAGTTGGAACTCATTTGCAGTTGAAATAAAGTGCTATTTGAAAGTAATTCTCAAAAAAGGGGGAAAAAAAATGAAGAAAGAAGAGCTTTTCTGCTGAAGAGACTCAGGCAATTAATTAAACCTCTTCTGGAAATAGCATAAGAGCTTACAAATAAATAGTAGTTATTATCAGGAACAAGAGCAGCAGCGACAGGACAGACACATTACTTTCCAGTGACAAATTAATTGATTTTTTAAAAGTTGTTCATAGCATAATATTATAACAGCACTAGATAGTTTAATAAGGAAAAAGCCTAAATTGTTTCATTAGCAGACTGTTTTTGTTGCTACTGTACATTTGCTTTTCTACCTTTTATCTTCTTGAGTGGAAAGGCCATCTCTTGCTCTAATAGAAAATAGAATTTTTCAAGGTTTTGCTTTAAATTACTTTACAGGGAATTATTCCAGAAAAAATGGATGTAGAAAATGTTTACCTGTTACCTGTATAGTTTAAGATGTACTCCAGGTGAAGATATTCCTATTATTTCTAATTTAAAACTGTGAAGGGACAAGTGAAAAGTTACATGTAGTCTCAGTGGTGAAGAACACTGGAGAAGGAACATTGAACTGCAGGATTCTGCCACTGACTTTCAGTCCACTGTTGCAGAAAGTGTTGCATCAGAGTTTTCTTAGCTTATCCGCTTTTAAAAAACATTAGCATTGTGTATTTAAAGCAAAGAACCTTCTACAGTGACTGTGGGTTCTTTTTGTATTGTTTAATGTATGGAGCTCACCAGTGCTTTTTCAGAGCTTTGAATCAAGGTTATTGAAAGTTCTGCATCACTGCAGCCACTTCACAGTAGGATTCATCACACTTTATCTAATAAGTTAGATCTCTAATCTACTTTATTTACCCCTATGGTAAACAGGAAATCTCTGTTATTTCCACACTGCCGATATTAGACTTTGCTGCAGAGTAGGATAAATTACTGCATGGAGGTGCCTCTTTCTTCCACTGTCTACAGAAAGGTCCTAGACAATTATCCTAGGCTAAACTTGTGATCTTTAAACTTCATAGGAGATAAATACCGTTCTCAGTTCAGGTGAAATTGCTCTGAAGTCCTGAGAGCTTTTTATCAGTGTATTTGGAATTTATTTTTCTTTGTGGTTGTAGGACACACTGATCACTGCAAACCAGGTTTTCCATATCCCCAGAGATGAAGGTATGTGCCTGCTGTGCCTACTGAAATTCTCTTTATATGGATTACTCACAAGGTGTGAGATTTCACCAGATGGATTTGTGAGAATGCACTACAGTGGTATGGAGAATTGAGACCTGAAATGTAATAAAGAAATAACTTTTCCATAGGATGAGAACTCTTGAGCTTATGAGTTTCCAGCATTGTTAACTTCAAGACCATGATTCATTGATAAACTTGGTTTTATATGTGAGATAAAACTTATGAGTTCTCTCTTTTTTTTTTTTTTTTTTTTTAGCATAGCTGTCCCCCCGTCAGGATTTACATAGCAGCTTTATACCTTTTACTTTTCTAATAATGTAAATCTTATCACCATCATTTCTAAGAACTCCAACCTGTCTTTTAGATTTAGTCTTTATTAATCTGTTTTCATTATTTTATATTAATTTTTACTACAGTTCTTTCCTTTTATTATATTTAAGCCTTAAATCAATAAAATGCATAAAAGCTGTGTTGTCTGAGATTGGAGGAGCTGTCCAATTTTACTAGCCTCTCTCATGATATGATCTATAACATATCACCATTATAGCTATAAGAACGTTTTATTATTTGTTTTTATGATGTGGTATGCTTCTTTATTTGGAGAATTACTATTAAAAAATTCAATACGGTGATGTGGATTGACAAGCTTCATTTTGCAGTATTAAATTTAATTATATAAAAAAATAATTTGTCCCATTAGAACTCTACGGATAACGTAAAGTACTTTTAACTTTGATGTCTGCTGTAACTCTTGATGAAACATAAAACTTAACAGTTTAAGTAGAACTTTTATTTCTTTAAAGAAACACCACAGCTTATAAGAATCTTTTGAGCTATTTGTGTAAGGAATAATTCTTAGAATTGCAGAAAATAGCTGATTTTTGGATAAGAAAAAAGTCAGTGAGATGTATACCTTAACAAATACACTAAATACAACAAATACCTTTCCTTTTTGTTTTTCTTAAAAGTCAATCAACAGCTATAGCAAAAAAAGAAGGGGAAAAAAAAAGAGAAAAGTTGTTAAGCAGTTTATCAAACAAAACTCCCAATATCACTTAACATTATTTCCCTGTTTTGCTGTCCATATGTACTTGGACATTGGGAAATATAAGAAATTCATCCAGTCACTAAACAGGCATTTGTCAAAACTTGCAGTCCCATGGGAAAGTGTCCCTTGAAATAACCAGTGCTTTTGGGGAAATTTGCAGACAATTTGTTGGTCAAAAATGAGGAGCTTTCTGTGGAGGAACGGGAACATAACAAAGAATTTAGTGTTTCTAGTGCACCGTAGGTTTGTCCTATTAAATCACTTCTGAGAGTGTAGAGTTGTTTTTTTTGGGTAAAGAACTCGCATCTGGATTCAAAGCAGAATATTACACAAGCTATATAGTATTTCAAACAAGAATTTTGGTCAGGCTAGTGCTAGGAAGCAGAGTACAGCGGTCTGAATCCCATTTAAATCTTCCTCAAAGTTTGTGACTTTTACTTAAGGTCTGTTTGGGTTGGACAGGTGCTAATGTAAATACTTCCCAAGCAGAACAGATAGGGCTAAATGACAGGGTGCACCTCCAAAGCTGAATGCCCTAAACATCCCTGCTAATCTTGCCACAGAGACTATTACAAGGCTAGACCTGTGTGGATGACAGATGAAGTAGTGCATTGCTGTCTAAGCATTCCTGCTGGTAAAAATCCTCAATTTACTTAATAGAGAATGGTTTCTAAAAGTCACAAAAGATTTCTTATAGTTGTCATACATCTGTGTAATTTAGGACCCTCACCTTAAATAATTAAAGATGGAGAGGCCTTTGGTGTCCAGCAGTTAACAAAAGTTGACAGGCAGGAATACAGTATGATGGAAAAGTGATGGAAAAGCATCCCCAGATCTGCTTGCTCAGTTTATTCTCTTCAGCTTTGCCACTCAACCATCACTATCATAAGCAAGGCATTGATTTATATATGTAGGAAAAAAAGTATTTCTAGGGCAGAATATTCTTACTCCTTTCAATCAGCTGTGAGTAACAATCCATGCAGCAACAATGGCTCCATGCATGGGAAACTTGCCCATAATAAGCTACTATGCTACTCCAAGCTTTACTTAGATTTACAGTTCTTTTAATTTTACTTATTAAGCAGAATATTTATTTTCTCCTCAGTGCTTTAAGTACCTTTGTGCTAAAGGTTTACCTGCAGGAAATTCAGTTTGTTTAATCCCTTCTTGTAGGGAGCAAGTTACTTAACATGTCTGGCTATGCTCCCTACAGAATTTCTGATAAAATATTACTTCAAAAATTTTCTTTAAAAAGAAAAAAAAAAAGATTAGACTTGGAAGGGGGGAAATACTTTCTTACCAGTCATAACCATATCTGTATCATTTCTTCTAGTTACTTAGTGATCTATAGGAAGAGGGAGAAATCTGCTTGACATGCCCTGTGAAAAATGCATGTGTGGCCAATGAGGTGAGAGAAGCTTTTGGAGCTGTGACCAGCCTCCTTTGTCCTTTTCCCAGACTAAGTGGTCTCACTGACGTGCACACGTGCAACTGCCTTTTTGTAATATCATGATGCTGATGGCAGCTTCATCTGCATTTGGTGACAGAATTTAGGCTTTAATGTAAGCAGTGCAAACTACATAAAGTAGCTGCTTCTCAGCTCCACATCTTCATAAACTGCTCATATGTTCCTATCTATTCCCAGCTGAGAATGTTAGCACAGTGGTATTGAGAGTGCTACCACGCTAGCACACCAGCACACTGACATTGCAAATGTCAGCGAGAGGTGTTTGCGTGGCCTTTTGCTTTTTACTGTCATAGGAATCTAGTCTTGAGCAAGACAGCCTAGTAGGAAAGCTTTCTTGAAAGGGTCTCAGAACTCTGCTGGAGGAGCTAAGTGTGTCAAAGGTCTGTTTTATTAACATCTGTCATTCTGCCTGGTTTTTTCTTTTGTTTTTAATTAAGAAAATGGTGTGCAGGCATCAACAGTGCCATGGAGATAAAATTGATGGTTGTATATACATGCCTGAGATTTACTTGGTTGAGAGTTATGATCCTGCATGTTATCCTTTGATAAATGATCCTACTGTCCAATCACAAAATATGCCAAGAGCATGACATACAGGAATCCTCAGACTGGAGTCTTACTACATTGTCAGATATAATCACCTTTCTTTCACACATGAGAAATTAATATTTTTGTAGTAAAATGCTGACCCCAGCAAATGGTGAAAATAATCTCCATAATAATGATATTAATACTTCCAGAGAGGGAAAAGAAAGGTCATAGATTATCAAATTAATTCTTAAGGCTTAATTCTTGTTGAGCAGATTGGATTCTTAATAGTAAAATGAGTTAATGACTGCTGATTACTATCTTAACAATTTTGATAAGGTAAGACTAAATGGGAACAGATGAGCTTACTTCTCTAAGATAAATATTTCAGGTTGTCCTGGAGTAATAACAAGAATGAATAGCACTTCCTATTCACTTATCCATATAAAATATAATAAAATACATTTTGTATTAGTTCTGCACTAAGGTTGAGGCCTTCTAGAGCTAGGCAGTCATTCACTGTAAGAAATCAAGGTTGTCTTGAGACTATGAAGGTGAACCCCCCCCGATCATGTTCCTCTGACCTTTGTGCAAAGCTGTGGCCAGTCATGCAGCCTTTTGAATGCCCAAAGGATTAAGTTGGGTCTTTAACAGTAAATTACACATTTGCTTAGTGGATGCGAAACAACATTTCTGAAGCAGTAAAGGTTCAAAGGAAGGCTCTTGCAGAACTTCAGTGAAGGTGTCATCATTCTGTCCCCACAGTTCAGCCCCTTGCTAGGTCTCTGCCTCCAGCGCCCTTGTAACATGTGGTTCTGCTTTTCTACTGTAGTCCCTCAGAGGAAATGCCCTAAATGTCCTGTACTTTTGCAGACATCTGGAGAGGTGACCTTTTCTTTAGCTTCTTCTCCCATTCAGCTGCTTTGCTGTACTAAAGGAGATATTGTAAAGGTTGCATTCCAGGAACATCTGGGGAAAAAGAGGCTTACCCACCTACTTGAGATGCCTGGGCTGCAGCACTGCAGTGGACGAAGCCTGCAAAGATGTTTCCAGGCTGAGTTTCAATTACCATATGATTTTTAATTTAAGAGCTGTGCATTAACTGAGGTGTGCACACAGCAAAGGTGCATTTATTCAGATGCTCACATGGTGATGTAGGAGCGAGCAGCTCAAGTGCCTTTTGTGATGATTATGTGGCCCAAGGAAAGCAGTATGTGGCTTTCCAGGAAATGCTGTGTGTTGTATGTGGGTGCATCAGCAAAAGATGCAAAGCATGGAGCCATCACCCATGGCCCTGGAAAAGACCCCGGTGTCACAGGGAGAGGACCTGGGACAGATACTGCCTTGTTGCCTCATAGTTCATTAACGTGATTTTACCTGGAGCCATATCGGTGGCCAGTAACTTCTTCCTTCTGGCACCTGCTATGTTTGATTTCATTGTTATTCACCTATTTTGTTTAAATAGAGTGGAGGAATCCAGAGGACCTATGTGAAAGGAGAGGTTGCTTGTTGCTTGGGAACCAAAGTGAGAGACTGTAAAAGTCTCAGCAGAGAAACCTTCAGGTCAGGTGCATAGCCTGGGCAAGCAAAGAGGCCCTGGTGGCAGGAATGGCCTGAGGGCTGTGGGGATGGAGCAGAGTTTGAAGCTACAAAAAAAAAAAAAAAAAAAAAAAAAAAAAAGTGGGAGAAAAGCCTTCAAGGGTAGTGAAAAAAGGAGCAGTGTACCTACCTTTTACATCTATTTAGTCTTTCCTAGTTACTTTGAACTTCATCTGCTGAAGTTAACTGATCTAGTTCATATGCTCATAATACCAGGTTTTTTTCAAAGTCTTCTGCTTTTCTTTGAGGATCTGACTGTCCTGTCATTCTGCTCTGTGACACGAATATAAGCTTTCAGGTGGGGTATTTGTAATGAAGAATATTATCATCATCAGTAGCTGTATAGCACCAAAAATTTATTATCATGAGAAGTAGCAAACTAAGGGTAGATGTATGTTCCCTGCATTGTTAATCTTCACTGTATACTAGAAGTACACAGATGAGCAGGGCAGACTTGTAAATCTGTTTTGTAAATCTCCAACATAGGGAGAAAGTACAAATTAATAAGAACATATGGTAAAACAGCTAATCAGATTAAAGGATTTGAAAATATTGACAGATTTTGTTCATTTACTTCTGGAATCTATATTATGAAATTACACTTAAGTGAGAGATGATTGATTGGCTATGGGGAAACAAAAAAAGACATCGTGAGCTGAAGGAGTGGCAAAGAGAACATATCCTACCTTACAGGATTCTTGATAGTGAGAGAGCCAAATAATCATTACTAACAATATTGCCAGGATGAACAAAATGAGATTGGAGTTGGAATTTGAGGATCAAAACAAGACAGTTTCCCTGGTGTCATCTAAAGGAATAGTGTACAAGTGGGAAGCTGAAAGACTTATCTCCAAAGTGATTAACGTATTAAACATCTGAAAAAGTACTTAGGAACAGTTTGTTTATAAAACTATTAGAAACCCACGGAGCTGTGTCCTGTGTTTTTCTCCCCTCTGCATTTGAATGTATATAGAAAGGAAGAAATATTTATAAAGCTTTTACTAGAAGAGTGCATGGCAGGGTTTCTTAAGTACTTTCTAATATATGACTTGCCATGTAGAGTGATTGCTTTCCTTTATATGAGTAGAAGAACTTTACAAAGGATAAAGGAAATAAAAATGATGTCTAACCTATATTCTTGAGATATAAGAATAATAAAAGCTCAATGTGTGTATGCATAGATAAGGCCATGGGTTCTCCTCTACTGTAGTTCTCCATATCCTTTAGGTGATCTAGGCCAGAATATTTCCCTCTGAGTTATAACTCTGTGAACTGTGATTAAGGATAAAGTGCAGTAGCACATCTTTTAATGTGTGTGAAAGAAAGGAGAGGCAAATATGTATTATTCAAGGTCTAGGGGATCTTTCATCTTTCTTCTGAAGTTTGTTTTTTGACAACTGCTAGAAGAGTAGATGCTGACAATGTTAGAAAGGAATAAATATAAATATACCTTTTGGTGTTTACCTGGGGCTATGGTATAGATGTTCATAAAGGGAAGGAAATAAGGAAAAGCTTCTAGAAATATGCAAAGCATACAGAAAGTAAACAAAGCACCTTCCATTCCCACTCTGTTGTGGTGACTGTGGGAGTAAGAAGCCATGTCCCTGATCTGGTCCATGATCTGCTTCTCACACATGAGAGAGCTGAAACACATACTCACATGAGTAAGAGCAGGAGAGACGTGTTTCAGACTCTTGTTATTCACGGCTACAGAGCTTCTCATGTCCTGCCCTCAGGACTACACTCCTCCTTTCTTTAACTATGCGTGACTCAAAAGCTATATACAGGCTGTATTTGCTAAAAGGTGACCTTCGTGGTATAAACAGAAAGAAAAAGCAAAAAAAATCTCCCTCTGTAGGAGGGAGCTTGCCAGAAACATGCAGTGCACAAATAGAGACAAGCAGACTGAAGCATAGGACACCTGGGAAGAAGTTGGTTCAACACTTTGGTCCTTTAGAGAGATAATGTCAGTGATCTAAATTACGCTGACCCAGTGGAGCTCTAACGTGGTTTGGGATGATAGCCCTGAAGGAGAGACCATGAGTTTCCTCTGCACATGGAAAATGTTTGTATCTGGAATCTCACATATTTAGAAAGATGTGCTATTTATATGTCATCACCCTGAATCTGTCTAGGGTTTTACTTCTTGAGCTACAGAGGCAAGGCTCTGGTCCTCCTGCCTTTTGGGACATTTAACTCCCTGTGATTAAAATGTCACCAATATGGAAAATGAAGCACTTAATAAAGTTAGCTCTCTTTTTATTTCTCTTCTGGAAAGCATTTAGCTCATTACAAATAGCTGCAGAGAGATTTTATTGTAGACAATTTGAGAAATATGGTTACTGCTTGTAATTTACTGTTTGTTAATTATTTTATCCAGAGTTCTCTAATTAAAAGCTTCTGACCTTTTCTACCTCTAATGAGTCAGATAGAACAGATAACAATAAAATAAGTTTTAATGAAAAGTATAGAATCCACTAAGTTGAGTGTACTTTACCACTAAAACAATGTGATAAAGACTAAGGGAGATAAACATTCACTGTATTATCAGTATGGTATGCCCAGAAGGACCAAAAAGATGAAACACCACCATCTGTTTATAGCTGTATTTTCTATTACTAGAAAAGAATTGTGATGACCCCAAGATCACAATAAAAAGAGTCGACCATAGGAAAGTTACAGTTTGCTACTTCTACAACTTCATCCTTGGCTTTTTTAGACCCTACAAAAATGTGTCACTTGATTGTATCCTCTTATAGTGCAAACCTTACCCATGGATTACAGTGATAACCTGCAGTACCGTAGAATGGAAAATCCTCAGTCTATCCCTTAAAATACAGCAGTCAAAAAGTATTCTTATAAGTGACTAAGTAATAATTCACTCTCACTGTTTTCTTTCCCTACCCCCTCCTTTTGATAAGATGTAAACATGTAAGAAGCTGTGAACCTATATAGGGATTGTCTATAAAGGCTCGAGAATCAGAACTTCTTCATGCTCAGCCTGTAGTCCAATATTTGGTGTCTGTTTTCCTCTTGTTTTCTGGATTTATGACTAATAATGAACTCATCACAGTGTCTTAGTCAGCACATAATCCCAATGGCATAAATGGAACTGGCAGCTTCTCCTGATGTAGAAATGTGTGAGTGCTTGAAGACCAAATCCAAAGCTTTTCATCATCTGTGCCTGAGGCATATATTTTCATTCTTAATCTGAAGCATGTATTAACCTCTCTGTGAATCAAGGTCCAGCTGAGGTTTTAGTGGTAAATTACAGGGATACTACAGAACAAGAAATAAACCCGAGTAAGCAACCTGAGAGTTGCTTTTTATTTTGTCTTTTTCATTTATGTAGATGTCTCAGAACTAGTGTAGTTATATTCTATGTTGAACAGAATTTTTGTTTTCCAGGATTCAGGGATTTCTGTGAGAGCTGGGTACATTCCTCTCTATTACCCTATTCTAACATGAATTTACCTTTATATTTTTCAGAGTGGAACCTGCCATGTAAACCTTGTGCTTGTGTGCACAGCTTTTGCTTTACTATTGAATTGCCTATATCTCAACACAGAAGTTTCTTAACTTTTATCCTCCTGATTCACTATCCCAGCCCACTATGGAGGAGTGAGAGTGGCCTAGTTGTTGGCTGGCCTCAACCCACCACAGCAATGCACACAGCACAGGTAACAACCATTGGTGGCACACTAAAGTCAAGTCAGTTTCTGATAAGGTCAGCTAAAAGAAACATTTACAAAGCTTCCTTTCTCAAAATATTTTAAAATACCAAGCTCAAAGAACAAAGCCGATAAGGGATTTTAGTTTTAAATAACCATCTAGGCAGAGTTGGTAAGCCTAGATGAAAAACTACATCGCAGCACCTATTCTACGCATACATCCTGCTGACCTTTCAGACATCTCTGTGATGTTCCCAAAATTCTCTGGATGCCTAGGGTGGAATCTGCTTCTACTCTGAGCAGCAGAGTTCAATCTACCACCTAAATCAGGGCTCAGAAATGTTCTTACAAAACTCTAGGAGGTGCCTAGAGACACAAAATAAATGCAAATAAACCAGCCAAACCAACTATAGAATCAGTCCTTTTTCAGATTACATTCTTCTTTGAAAAGCAACAAGATGAGTAGAAAGAACTAAAAAAAACCCAAAAAACAACAACAAAAAAAACCCCAAAACAACAACAACAAAAAAAACAACAAAAAAACCCCACCAAAAACCACCACCAACAAAAAATTGTGGTTTTATGCAAGTCCTAGAGCAGTTGTGCAGGAAATAAGGTACCTCAGTTCAAATACAGCTTTGGCCTGAAGGAAGTTAAGCCAGTGTTTCTTACATTCCAGAGAGTGCTAATTGAGCTATAATTTAGCCTAGATTGAGATTAGAGATTATGAGTTAGAGAACTTGATTTTTCTCAGTATTCACCCAGTAATTTGCCTTTAACTGTTCTTGTCACTTGCTCTTATTGCAACTGCTATTCTGATCTCTTCAGTCATGCCTGATCTATGGTTATTTCTATTCTCAACATATTCTTGAGAGAATTTACATTTTCCAGGGTCTGGATACTAAAAAAAACCTGTTCTTTTTATGTGCAATGTTGTTCTGAGACTTACTTCAATGGAATAGTTTAGAGTGTTCTCAGAAGACACTGGTGTCTGACCCACTTGAGAGATTTCTTGATGTGAGAACCTGTACATCTCTCTTTCATAGTTTGTTTTCAGATTCTTTCTGGTCTTTGCCTTGAAAAATGGCATATTAGTGATTTACTTTATACATTCACACTTTATTTTTGTTGGGTTCGATACTCAGCTGCTTTCTTGTTGGGGAGCTGCTCATTATTGTGCAGCTGGCTCCCTTTCTCATGGCACACGTTTGCACTGATGCCCTGAATATCCTTTGAAGGACTGACAGTGATTTTAAAAGTCCTTACTAGTGGTTTATGATTTGTAGTTTTGTGTCCTAGACCATCCTTGTCAAATGTTCTGCAGATTAGCACTACTGCAGTACATTTCTTTTAAAAATGGGTCTACTTTGCTCAAGTCATGCTGAAGCAAAGCTTTCTGCCTGCCCCTGTCTTGTGAGCAGAGTTCCAGGCCCTCTCTCTGTCATTGAAAGGTACACTTGCATCATCATTCATGCCAAACATTTTTAGGATTGGGTAGAAGGTTATTAACCCCTTGATGCTGACAGGGTGGCTGAATTATGATCAGGTCATTATGCCCATACTATATAGATGACGTCCAGCAGTCATAGAATCATAGAATCATAGATCATCAAGGTTGGAAAAGACCTCCAGGATCATCAAGTCCAACCTTCTACCTAACACTTTCATGGTCACTAGACCATGTTCTGAAGTGCCACATCTGCTCACTTTTTGAATACCTCCAGGGATGGTGACTCTACCACCTCCCTGGGCAATCCGTTCCAATGTTTAACTACTCTTGCACTAAAGAAATTTTTCCTTATATCTAATCTGAATTTCCCCTGGCACAACTTATGGCCATTTCCTCTTGTCTTGTCATTAATTATGAGGGAGAAGAGGCCAGCACCCGCATCTCTACAACCTCCTTTCAGGTAGTTGTAGAGAGCAATAAGGTCACCTCGCAGCCCCCTCTTCTCCTAACTAAACAAACCCAATTCCCTCAGCCTCTCCTCATAGGACATGTTCTCCAGTCCCCTAATCAGTCTTGTTGCTCTTCTTGGTACCCTCTCCAGTACTCCTATGTCTTTCTTATACTGTGGCGCCCCAAACAGTAAGTATTAATATGTTCTCTGAGGTGTTTGGTTTAAATTACATTAGATAATATGAAGTCCTTTGTTAATCTATGAACTAACTGAAGTAAGGTCACCTGCTGTACTGGTTTTACTGTTGTTAGAGCCAAGTAAGGGTATTTTGGAAATTAGCAAACGTGCCTTAGTTAGTAAAGGCAGGTAGTCATAATTTCAGATAGGGTTTGGTTTTTTTTCTTCTAATTTTAGATTGATGTTCTAGTTTTATTTTAATGGTGTGTTTTGGTTATGAAAATGAGGAAAAAGAGAATTTCTATGCCAGGGGAAAACTTCAACTGTAGCTCATAATCAACTATAAAACTCAGACCCATAGAGAAACAGTGAGTTTTCTATTGCTCTGCAGCTTGTAAATCTACTTGTTTCACCGAAACCAGTCAGGTTATATTCTTTGATTGTTTGTGTGTAATAGTTTGTTTAGGTTTCCAATGTTAAATGCTTTGAATTAAACATAAATATTACAGTAGGCTCATCAATGTTTAGGAAAGTTGTGTGCACTACTTGAATTTACTATGTAGGTATTACGCTTCAATTTTTTTAATGAATATGCTTTTGTCTTACGGGTTTTTTTTTCATTCTGTGATTATCAAGTGGCTTTAATTCATTGTGGTTTTACTGTTTTCCATTCTATTACACCAAATATTTCAGATATTTCACTTGCAATATATTCCTATTTCAATCTTGACAGTGTCCAGTCTTAACTAAAACCTCTACCACGTACATTTGCTGAAGGACTAGACTTTGCTTTGCCATTACAATTGTTATTTCTCCCCTGTACCTGTGTTTCCCTCCTTATTGTTATTTTTTTAATATCAGGTGTTTGCAGGAGCTTGAATCGTGTTAAGTAATCAAGGTTTGGTTTGGTTTTGGTGTGGTTTTTTTTTTTTTTTTGGGGGGTTTTCTTTTTTTTTTTTGGTTTTTTAATTTAACATTCAATCTTGATTTCTTTTTCCCACCAACGTAAACACACCCTGGAAGAAAATTGCAATATACCACTATACTGTAAACACTCTATTACAAAGCTAAACTTTATAACACTTACTGTGCAAAATTTGTGTATTCTAAGACAACATAATGTAGCTAAACTATAGCTGATATTCTCTGATTTTAAAAAGCAAAGAGTGGCTTTGGTAACCTCATGCAGGACTTCCAGGCTGCGGAGCTGAGGAAATTAATTTAGGAATTTCACTTTAGTTTTTCTGATAATTCTGAAACACTACAGTGGTTTCTCAGGGTTAAAGTAGAATTGTAGTTTTTGGCAGACTGTGAATTAATCGTCATTGGAAAAAAGCGCCTACTCCTCCACAACCAAATGGAGGACAAATAAAAAAGAAAAAACCCTCAGCTTTGAAGTTTCCTTGATACCTAGGAGGCCAGTGTTTCTTGTCTTTTATGTCATGCCACTGTTAGTCCCAAATTAGAAGTTTATCTAGCCTTTTTATTAGTTGGGGAAACAGTTTAATATGGAATCAGTTCAGATTATAAAAAATAATCATAACAGATTGAAGAATCTCTTTTATTCTCCAAACTGAACTTTCCAAGAATGGAGTTCTTGAAGGTACAAGATTAATATCAGTTGTGGGATTATTATCCAGAGTAGCAGTGTCTGTAAAAGTAATTTCATAATTAATTTTGGCAGCAGCTAGCACTCCCTCAGAGAGTAAGTATAAATCCATATATAGATAGGGATTTATTATAATAAATTTAGAAATCCTTTAGTCTCTCACATGTACTGTTGTCACATCCATATATAACAAGATGACTATGGAGATTTTTTTTAGCCTTTATGTTTTTCTGTTTTCACTCTGAATCAAGAAAATGATTAACAGAGGCAGGACCAGAAGGGATGTACTTACTGGAGGTGGAGAAAGGACAGCTATCTCCCTAACAGTGAATCTCCATAAATATCTGTCTGGTGAAAGTAGCTTAAATGAATGTTTTGAAATGGTGCTTGGCTTGACATTTAAAATACATACGAAAAATCTCTTATTAAGCCAAAACCAGTAGAAATACCAGTTTGGTTTTGTTTGTGTTTCCGTTTTTGTTTCATTATGCTTGAATAGGGAATTCTGTCATTATGCTTAAATAGGGAAATACTGTACAATGTTCTCATTGAACTCTGATATGAAGGACTTGATTTCCAGGTTCAGATCCTCCATTCATATTTATCAGATGGGACATATAACACTAAATTTTTTGTAAAATACTTTGTGGTCAGATGATTAAAAGAATATGCTTATGTACTAAAATTAAACATTACTTGTTGTGACAGGGCCACTAACAAACATGACAGTAACAAAGGGACTGGAAAGTAATGTGGAATGGAAATTGTAGCGAAGAAAAAGAGTCTGAAACAGAAGACAAACAAGAAAGACCTTTAAAAATGACCCCGATGACTTAAAAATCTTCCTGATTGTTTTAATGCTTGCTTTGTGAATGTTGAGTGGGTCAAGAATAATGTGATGCTTGAGGACAAGGTGCCTTGCAGGCACCCTCCTTGAGAGTCTCAGGATTCGTCTGGGTGGAAAAGACTGTGCTTCTGGGGAAGTCAGTGAGAGAGGGAATTGCCAGGGGGAAGGTGTTTCTTAGCATCCATAAAGCAAGCTGCTGTTCAGTGAGAGCAGCCACTGTGTTCTTCCTGAATACTGTCTTGTCTGCTCTTTAGGAACTTTTAGCAGTGTTCCTAACTGTGCCAAGCAGACAGCAAGTACATGTGTTATGCAGCATTTTATACTATGATGAAAAGTTTGGGGGTTCTTCTGGGAAGGAAGTTGTAGAGTTTGTGTAACGGGAAAAAAAAGCAAATTATATGTTCTTTTGCGTTCTTGATTCTAGTAAAACCCCAGTAAATTGTTCTGTCACACAATTAACAATTACTTAGAGTCTGCTGCAAAATAACTATTTAAACTATTAAAATATTAATAATTTCTCTAGTGCTTAGGAGTTCATAATCACGGAAATCCAATGACAGCCAAGTAGCATCTTGTGCACCTCTCTGCTTAAGTGGCTATTACAGGCAAAATAATCCAATGGAACAAAATCATAGCTCATGCAAAACAAACTGCCTGACTGTTTTTCCCAGCAAGGCTAAAAGACAGGTGTTCGGAGTTTTCCACCTCTCTATTTTGGATTGAATGGCTCAAACCAGCAAAACTGTTTTTATTAGTGGTGACAGATTTGACTAGGAAGAGAAAACTCTCTTCAACTTCTCTTTTACTCTGACTATATGGAGTGGAAGAACTGAACAGATTAAAGAACTGTCTTCCTGAACAGATTAAAAAAGGATAAGAAAGATTTCTGTCTGCTTTGCACTCCGAGTGAACTCAAGATTTTCTTTCCTGGCTCAGAAAGCTTAAAAAAACCAACAAAACCTCCCATATTTGCCCAAAGCAATCTTTTCTTTTCCCCTTTCTGATTAACAAGAAAGTGCTGTTGTTTGAGAGACTTTTCTGTTGCACCTTAGTATCATAGAATCATACAATTGTAGCGGTTAGAAGGGACCTCTGGAAATCATCAAGTCCAGTGCAGGAACACCTAGGGCAGGCCACACAGGAACAGATCCAGGCGGGTCTTGAAAGTCTCTAGAGGAGACTCCACAATCTTTCTGGGCAGCCCATTCCAGTGCTCTGTCACCCTTGCAGTAAAGAAGTTTCTCCTCATGTTGAGGTGGCACTTCCTGTGTTTCACCCTCCTAACATTACCTCTCATCCAGTCACTGGGTAGCACTGAAAAGAGACTGCCCCCTTCTACGTGACACCCACCCTTCAGATATTTGTAAAATTTCACAACATTCCCTCCAAGTCTTTTCTTTTCCAGGCTAAACAGCTCCAGGATTCTCAGCCTTTCCTCATAAGAGAGATATTCCATTCCCTTCCTCATCTTCATAGCTCTATGTTGGACTCTTTCGGGTATTTCCCTGTGTCTCTTGAACTGGGGACCCCAGAACCGAACACAAGACTCCAGCTGTGGTCTCACTAGTGCAGAGTAGAGGGGGAGGAGAACCTCCCTGGCCTACTGGCCACACTCTTCTTTATGCACCCCGGGATACCATTGGCCTTCCTGGACACAAGGGCACGTTGCTGTTCCATGGATAACTTGTTGTCCACCAGGATGCCAAGGTCCCTCTCCATGGAGCTGCTTTCCCGTGGATCTGACCCTATCCTGTACCAGTACATGGTGGTGTTCCTCCCCAGGTGTAGGACTGCATACTTGTCCTTGTTGAACTTTGTTAGGTTTGCCTTCGCCCAGCTCTCCAGCCTGTCCAGATGTCACTGGATGGCAGCACAGCCTGATGGTGTATTGGCCACTCCTCCCAGTTTTGTATCATCAGCAAACTTACTGAGGGTACACTCTATCCCTTCATCCAGGTCATTGATGAAGATCTTGAATAAGACTGGACCCAGAACTGACACCTGAGCAATACGAGGGTTGCCAGCTGGACTGTGCACCACTGATCACAACCCTCTGAGCTCTGTTGTTCAGACAGTTCTCAACCCATCTCACTGTCCACTCTTCTAACCCACACTTCCTGAGCTTTCCCACAAGGACGTTATGGGAGACAGTATCAAAAGCCTTGCTGAAGTCAAGGTAGACAGCATCCACACCATCATAGAAGGCTATCAGATTAGTCAGATATAACATCCCTTTAGTAAATCTATGCTGGCTACTGTTGATAACATTCTCTTCCATGTGCTGACATGTGATCTTCAGAATGAGATGTTCCATTACCTTTTCAGGGATGGAGGTAAGGCTGACTCATCTGTAATTACCAAGGGTCTTCATTCTTGCACTTTTTGGAGACCAGAGTGACACTGGCTTTCCTCCAGTCCTCAGGCACCTCACCTGATCTCCGTGATCTTTCAGAAATGATGGAGAGTGGTAGAGCAACAACATGAGCCAGCTCCCTCAGCACTTGCAGATGCAGCCCACTGGGCCCATGGATCTGTGTGAGTTCAGTTTACCCAAGTGATTTCTTACCCAGTCATCATCCACCAGTGGAGAGATTTCCTCCTTCCAGTCTTTCACTGTTACTTCCAGAGTCAGAGATTCCTCAGGGCTGGTCTTCACAGTGAAGACTGAAGCAAAGCAGGCATTCAGTAACTCTGCCTTCTCTGCACCCTCTGTCATCAGGTCTTCTGCATCATTCAGCAGTGGGCCCACATTTTACTGCTCTTCCTTTTACCATTGATGCATTTGAAGAAGCCCTTCTTTTTCTCCTTTACTTCCTTTGCCAGAGTTAATTCCAAGAGGGCCTTGGCCTTCCTTGTTGCATCCCTACAAACCCTGACAGCATTCATGTAATTCACCAAAGAGACCAGTCCCTTTTTCCATATGCTAGGAACTTCATTCTTCCACTTGAGTTTGAATAATATGTGTGACTTCTAAGAGGAAAATGAAGTAAAATTATACACTCCAGCACCACATCTAAATGATGAGTAGCCTTGAAACTTTCTAACTTAGATAGATACTTATAAAGGCCTCAATAAAAGTTAATGCTCCTGGTGTTTGATTCTGATGGAAAAAAACTGTAAAATGTCAGCCTCATAATAAAGGCACTAAAGGGTGAATGCCACATTTAAATAAATAAAGTCTTATGTCTGAAAAGCAAGAACACTAAAATCCATGAGTACCAAATAAGAATGTATTAACCTGATGGGTCTCATCTGCTCTCACTCATAGGACTCTGAAAGAGGGCTAAATCTGAAGAACTGCAGAGAGTTACACATGCATGAAATAATAAAGATTAAGTGAAAAGACATGTAGAAGCCACAAGTTACTTGGCCATCAGCAGTGGGTATTTTTTTCCCAGCTGTAAATGCCTCTGTATAATAACATTTCTTTCCCTATTTTGCTGTGTGTTTAAACATATGCAGAGGGATGGCTTTTCAGTGTTGTTCGTAGCACTGAAAATATTTAGATTTTTGGTAAGGATATAACTTTTGCTAAGGCATGTGCAGTCAGCTGATGATATAGAAAATACCATAGTACATCTTAAAACTTTGTATAGCTACTTTGTCCAGCAGGATAACAATTTCATTTCAGAAATTGCTTTATGGTTAACAGTTGTAAGTTTCATACGTTTAGACTGATGCATACTGTTGAGTTCTCTTGCATGACAGTGGTGAATATCACAGGTGTATTTTGAGACTGCATCTCAAGATTCTGATGTTTGAGAATGCCCTCTGTTTGATAGTCAGTTCACCACGTTGCTTGCCAGTAGTCAATACAAATGCCATGCTGCTGTGGTATACTTGTGCACTCTGATCAACATGGAGCAGTTTGATGACAGATATTAATTTAATTTTTCTGGCTATTGACTTAAATTTGTTTACTCTTCCCATTATTAACAGCATTTACTGCAAAAACTGAGACACGAGGGTGACTCTTTAAAGAGAGACGTATTTCCCAGCCCTAGAGAGGAAATGGTATTTTCTTCTTTGTTCAATGAAATGCTGCTGCTAGTATTTGGTGTGTCTTGCTAACATAACTAGGTGTCCAGTTATGTCACATGTCTGAGGCATACAGCTGTACTTCAAGGAAGTACTCTTCTCCTGTTTCAAGTTTGGAGAGTCCCTCTCTTGTTCAGATCCTCAGGAATCTGCTGAAAAACTTCCCATGCTCACTTAGCTACTGTGAAAGGGCTTCTATTGCATCTTTGCCCTTCAGCACTGAGAATGGCCTTTGTCTTTGATTTTACTGAGGGGTGTGGAGTGGGTAACAGACTTTCAGATAATTTATTTCTGGAATAAAGCCTACTGCAGTTACTCTTAAATGCTGTTTTTTCCCTATGAGACACCTGGTACTCTGTGTGTGAGATGCCTTTCTCTCCCTTCCCCTTACTGGTGGCTTCTCCCTGTTCTGCACCAAGCCATTAAAAACAGGAGGTAGTGTGTTAATGGTGCTTTTGAGAAAAATCAAAGTGGAGTTGTATGGAAATGAACTGAATGTGATCACATAATACAATATATGAACACAGAGTAGCATGAAAGTTTTTGGAGTGTTTCTGTTTTACCAAGTATCCAGGAATAAAGCAGTTCCATACAACAGAAGGCAGGGAAAGAGTGTAACTCATGGATTTCAAGAGGTTGAATTTGGGTACCAACTTAGCTGCTTTTCCCTGAGTAGCATGTGGTTACTTACCTGGCCAGTGTTCTGTGACAGGCGTTTCTGCTTTTCTGAGTGAAAGAAACTTGACCACTTGAGATATTTCCCTGCCACCTCCCCTCCTAAAGTTCTAACCTGAACTTTATGGCATTTGTTGACTTTCAACCTGTTGATATGACACTGAGGCTCGTAAGGTGGAAAAAATTTATTGTATTGCAATGTGATTTGTCGATGTGTGATTTTTCTTCCTATCAGTAGGTTACTTTATTGAGATCATAAAATGAAAATCAGTTTTTCAACTTCCCACTTGTTCCCCCTTAATTTATTGAAACAATTCTACAAAGAGTAAAAGAGATTCATTTCCAGTGTTTTTAAAGTAGGAGAGCAGTTCTAAGGATGAGAAAAAGTGTCTTACAATAGAGATGAAAGAGAAGTTGAGAAAATGGAAAATTGAATGCCTTCACAGTGCTTTATTGAATATGTTGAACTTTGATGAAGCACAAAGGCATTCCTACGTATTTTAAGTTGGCAGGTAATAAATTTGGAGAGACAAAACAAAATACAAAGTAGAGTAGTTACTTTTTCCCTCTCTGATCTGTTGATGAGACAAACCTACAGCAAAAGTCATTAAAAACTGGACATTATCCATTCACAGTAATTAAATCAACCATGGTGTTTATCTGGTATCTTAGGCTTAGAAATAACAGGAAGAGTGCAGCAAAAATAAATGCTTAATGTTGCTATTTTATGCCTAAATGAAGAGATTAAACTGCAGCTAGAAATGCCAGCTAATTATGTGACCATTAAATAAGCAATTAACTATGCAAATGTGCTATCATTTAGTCACCTTCATTGTAATGTAAAAGGTTCCCATATTGGTCCTCTTTCTGCTTTTCCTATGTTGACTTCTATTTATAGGTGACATGTCAGTGATCTCAAAAGGAGAATGCGGATAAAAACTGTTTGGGTCCAAGGGCTGTCATTTTACCATGTTTGCATGATGCTTAATGTAACAAGGCACTTTATTTTACTTGAGTTGCTGCTAGAACTATCAAAAACTTTAAAAGAGAGATTTACCCTCTTCAGTGTGTCATCTAAATTACAAGAAGTAGACTGGGGAGCCAAGCGAGTCTTTTGATTTTTGGAAGTTAAATTAAAGAATTGTTCTGGTTGCAAGGCGAGGTGTCAAAGGAAAACTCGGCTAATAAATTTTTTGTTAGAAAAATATCTCCAGTAGATTTTGAAATTGAAACATTTCTGAAAGTGTAGCCAGATGGAAAGAACTGCATGGTGCTGATGTCTGCAGGACCTGAAGGATACAGATGGTCAGCAACTTAAAAGGTTGAACACTTTCAAATATACATGGGATAGAAAGAAAGAGAATTCAATGAACAAATAACCCTTGATGATCATACGTCTCCAACTTATTTGAAGTGAGTGAGTCTTCTGAAAGTACTTCCATTCAAACTAAAAGCTTTCATGAGAGGACCCAAGGCTCACTAGACACCAAAGATGAATTGGAAGCTCAGCTGCTGCTCATAAAACTGTGCATTTTTAGATGAAGATGACAAGTTAAAATAGAATTTTAATGTTATCATACCTCAGAGACAGAGGAAAACCTATTAACTGTAGATGGCCTGACCCTAGAGAAAGAAAATAGAATAGAATGAATGTACAGGACTCCTTAGGAGCTAATGAAAACACTGAAAAATGTCTGTGAGAAGAACAAGCATCTGGATAATCACAAACATGAATATAAGTGACACAAATGCTAAATGGATGATCTCACACTCAGGTAAGTGATGAGAGTAAGAGCATAGAAAAGATGAAGAAGTAGCCATCGTGAGTATGAGTTACATGACTTAAATATAAAATGTGTAATGCAAAACATGTACAAAAATATGTGCTAGAAACTGAGGTTATATGTGGCTTTTTATTTAGTTGTGCAGACCTGATAAATAAAAGATCTCAGAAGCAGGGGAGTTTATACCAATGATAAAAAGTAAATTGGTAGTTCAATCTAGGGCATCAAAACTGGGCTTGGATTTGGTATGAGCCACAGAAACTGAGGTGCATGTCACAGTCAGAATGAAGAAAGCTAAGATAGCCAAAATATTCTGAAAGGATCCTGAGTATTTTCTTTAAATCATTTATATGGATGCCACACATGGTCACATTACTGAGATGGAAAACTTCAGCTCAGTGAATGGTAGTGGAAAAACAGACAATCAAATAAGAACAATTTTGATGTTCTAAACAGCCACCAGGAGTCTAATCAGCAACTTTGAATGCCCAGTGATAACTGTAAAGATAAGTCAGAAACACTAGACTAAATTCTATGTTGCCAAGTCACTGACTTTCAAAGTTCTCTTTGGCTCTTCTTGAAAAGATTGAAGTTGATCCATAGACCACGAGGAGATGCTCATGGCACATCTTCTGCAGCAATTTAGGTTACAACAAATTCTTCCAGCCTCATAACCAGGGATGCTGATATCCTACAAATACTGTGGATCAGACAGAGACCCATCTAATAGAAAACTGAGAATCTTTATGGAAGCTTAGTCCTGAGCCACAAATCCCCAGGAAAAGGAGATGGTAGTTCTACTGCTTGTTCAACTAGTAGGTAATTAGTAGAACACACCACATACTGAATAGCTAAACTGAGTCAATTCGGTTCACCTGTTCATGGCACAATCAATCATTCCTTGTTGTTACGTGTAAAACCAGCGGCTGTGGCAGTGTTACGCTGACAAGTGGGCAGAGATTGGTGTTGCTTTTTGTGAAACATGAGTGCAATTGTACTTTTATGGTTGCTAGTTGTTGTAGACATTAGAAAATAAAATCTTAAGGTGTTTGGGAAAAACTGTGAGGTTTTTTTGGTGGTTTTGGTTGTTGGCTTTTTTTTTTTTTGGGGTGTTGTTGCTTTTTAAATTCCTGTTATGAAAATAAATGAGCATTGTGTCGACTTTATTTGTGGTACAGTTTTGATTTGCTAAATATTCCAGACCTTAATCTGTTGAAATAGCATCCAGGCTTAGCAACACTTTTTTCCTAAATAAAAAATATAGAAAAAATTAGAATATATATTTGCTTTATAGAATTATAACAAATCATAACATAGGAATATATTTCTTCTAAGCAGATAAAAATTCAGAAATTG
>JAAGNO010018010.1:0-35330 GCA_033439905.1 Ceryle rudis
AGGAAGGAAGGAAGGAAGGAAGGAAGGAAGGAAGGAAGGAAGGAAGGAAGGAAGGAAGGAAGGAAGGAAGGAAACCAAACAAAAAGAAAGACGAAAGAGAGAAGGAAAGGGAAGCAGCAGCCAAGTTAGCTGGACAGGATTTGACCCCACCTCGGCAGAGCACGGAAGGGCTTGGACGGAAAGGCAAGAGGCGGGAGCCCCGGGGGACACCCTCCCGAGCCCCCAGAGAGCACCCGAGCCTGGGAGCCCATCTTCATTGCCACCACAGCTCTGCCCGGCACACGAAATCTCTCGCATTTTTCCTTCTTTTCCCTTTCCTGTTTTTTTGGGTTTTTTCTACTGTCAATTTGCCAACCGAGCATCATTTCTCGGTAAAATTCAATTTAACGGCTGCAGGATGCACCAGGCACCCAGGTCCTGCTGCAGTGGGACGGGGCATTTGCCGGGGCAGTTGGTAACTGCAGCTTTTTGGGAGATTTGGGAGATGCTCAGCATCTTGAGCCACTAAGTGTCATTTCCTTGGCTCTCTAGGGAAGTTTGTGGAAATTATTTTTATTGATGTGCTTCTGGTAGATTGTTTTGGCAGTTGCAATTTCCGTGTGACATATCCATCCTCCAAAAATCGCGGTAAAGGAAAAAAAAAAAAAAAAAAAAAGAGAGACATTTCTAACCATAAAAAAATGAAGACATGGAGGAGTGTATATTCCAGCCTCAAGTTCAGGCTTATCTTTTCCAGGTGTTGCACTTTTCCCACCGTTATAAATACAAAGGTGAAAGCTTGCAACCAATGCAACTGAAGCACTCAAGCATGAGCATCTGTCTTTTCAACATTTCTTCATTAAGAAGGTGCCATTTTCAGGCAGCCAATTGCTCATATAGTGTCCTGGCACCAACTGGAAGAGGCCAACATAGCACCTTCTGGAGGTCTCTGCTGCACCCATAGTTCAAATGTGTTGTCTTTACTTCATAGCTGGTGTGTCATGGTGCCACACCAGCCAGTGGCAATGACTACCAGCACTGCTAACAACACCTCCCTGAACTGTTTACATAGCAGCAGGATTAAAGTTCTCCATCACCTCAGTACACTACAACTATCATTTCATGAGATCATAAAATTAGGGTGAAAAATAAACATCATCTTTCCCTGTTGTCAGAAAGCTTTAGTATGCTTTGCAGCACAGCTTATCAAACTGTCTGTTCAGTTCCCGTGGGAAATGCAAGTATCACTTACGGGATTACTCCACATGACCTTTTATTGTTAATGGACATCAGCTATTTGTGTGTCCTTTCATTCTGACATATTGGTGAATACAGTGGTATAACACATGGCATTCTAATTAGCAAAACACAATTATTAGTCTTTTAAGTCTTGAGAACTGAGCAATTCTCAGTGAAAGTAGCAGGTCGGACACCATTTTGTTTTGGCCATGGGAAGGGCAATACTGCATCTACAGCCAGAGCATCACCAAGTAGAGTTTATTTAAAAGAAAAAAAAACCAAAACCAAAAACAAGAGACAAGAGTCAAGCTAAAGGTTTTGTAACCTAAACAGTTAAGCACAACCATTGCTGTTCACTTAGTTATTATTGACAGTAGATCGACCAAAAAAACTTTCAAACTTCGGGAGACAAGAGATTTGACACAAAAGAGAAGTACAGTGGTTCTGCGGCAGCAGGTTCTCCGCAGGTATCCTGCACCGTCTCTGGGTTTATTACTTTGCATACTCCTTTTAGAATCACCCTGGCAATTGCTGCTCCCTTTTGGAAAGTGAAATGATAGATCATTACCAAACAACCAAATACACAGCAAATGTTAATCTGATTTAGAACTGTACATAAATGCTTTGCAGATTAGTACTCCTGCCATCCTTCAAGGTCATTGTTCTGCTGTAGCCAAAAGGGTAATGTCTCATTACATTAAACCATGAGTGCTTTGGCCCCAGGCCAGATTTGGATCGGTGATGTAATGCTGCAGGCAGAAGCTACCATAAGATCCCAACTGAGGGAAAATCTGCCTGCAGATGTTTTGGGCTTGAGCTGGTGCTGTGGTGGGCTGAAGGTGTTCATAGTTCCTACTCTTCTAGGAACATCTCTGAGTGCCCCTTGCTCATCAAGGAGCCTGTGTAATTGCCATCTTTGGAGGACAACCCCTTCCAAGACCAATAGAGAAAAGAGGACTGCTTTAAAAGCTCCACCAGAGATCCTGCCAAGCCCAGGCTTCAAGGAAAAGTCACTGACTTTTCAAAGACCACCTGGGTCTGTCATGGTCACAAACCACCTGGGATGTCTGGACCACTTGGTCTCTTGAGGAGACACACCCTTGAGGAGCTCCTACCAGAGGTGCACATTTCCAGCAGGGGAGCATGCCCTAGTAGACTAGAGACTGCTCACAGGGTCCCTTTCAGCTTGTTTCATGTCTAAATACAAACGTATCCCATAAAATCTGCCATTTCCTTGTGGGCAAGAAGAAGAGCATTGCTTCTGCTGTGATAAACTCTTAATTCCCTTTTATTGCCTATCCTTAAAATATGCCATGCTCAGAAGCACCCCTTCCCAAAGGTGTGTTTTTCTTTGCTATTGTTTTTTTTCTTTTTTTAAATTCAGCACATTGGCCTTATTATCTACATCCTCTCTCCTACTTCTGAAAAGGAACTGTAGTCTTACAAGCCATGTGAACCTTTCCATAAATCAGTGGCCTTATTATTTAAAGAAATTATTAAGTAATTCTCATTCTAGAAATTTAGGATACAGTAATCTTAAATAAACTCATTAATTTTGATAAATTAAGCTATTTTTCCTGAGCCAGAGTAGCTGCCACAATACACATCATCTTCCTCAAACGTCTTTTTCTTTACTGTTTTCTCCAGAGACATTAGAACACAGACAGATTGTTTTACACATAGCATCAGGAGACACATTAATTCCACTAAGCAGAGGGAATTTCAGCTTGGTTCCCTCATATTAGATGGTTAAAACATCCCTGGTGTTGATAGATTGACATTTCTAGTTCCCAACATACCTACATGGAAACAATTGTTTCAGGAGTGTGGCTGGCCTCCATGCCTTTGGGTTTGTTTTTTCTTGTTGCTCTGAGCTCACTAGTGGAAAAGGGAATTGAGGAAAATTTTTTCAGTCTGTTGGCAAAAAAACCACCAAAACTAAATAAAAATCAGAGCAATATACCAGTCTGATTTACACTAACAAAAGTCTCAGTCTCCACAACCACTGATTATAGCTTCAGTCGGAGTGGAAAGAGAACAGTGGGTACTAAGAATCTCTGCTGTAAATGAAGCGAAGTCCTAGCACTTGGTTGTATTCATCAAAGGCACAGGGTGACCTAAGGCACACAGAACTCACAATAAACATCTGTTGGTTTTGCTGCAACTGGGACATTCAGAGAAAGATAGAGCTGAAACAGTCACATAGTTTTTTGCATGAAAAACAATAAAAATTCTGAATTCTTGTTAGAAGCACTTTCAACAGTTATAAACTCTAAGCATTGATTACTTAAATTTGATCCCATTTGGCTATCTCAGGTCTAAATAATGATGTTACTATGCCAGCCCTGCCTCTGTTATGTGAACAGGATATTTTTTTCCTGAATAAGAAATAAAGTACTGGATTCACAAGTAAGAAAGAAGTGGTTTTAATATATTTGTAATTCAGGCAAAACCAATTCTTCTTTCACAGTTAAAGGAGCTTATATCACATCTGTTGAAGATGAGACTTTAATGTGAGTTGTAAGTTACATCTGACAATTTCTCAGAAGAAAACCAAAGCTATTTGGAAAAGTGACATTCCCTCAGTGAAAATGTAAAGTGAAAAATGTCAAATGAAGCATCTCTTTTTTCTTCAGGAAATTAAGAAAGAACACAAATATATTTCAACTATAGGGGCTTCTTTTCTTTTTTAATATTCCTGAGCTGGAAATGCTTGATGCTGTAAATTTTTTTTTAAATAACCTATAGTTTTCCAAATTTTTGGTAGAAAAATCTAAATTTTGTCACCTGAATTACCATCTTTCAGTGGAAAAAAAAAATAGATGTTTAGTTAGGAAAGCTTTGTGTACAAGGAATTTCACTCAGCTCTATGTGGAGGCCATACTAGCTGCAAAGAATGAGCACCTGGACTCATTCATAAAACAGAGAAGAATTTGGGCTGGGCTTGAACAGGGCACTGTCCTACAGTTGTCCATGCTCTTCAACTCTCAGCACATTCCCCAGAACCAGTTTTGGATGTCCCAACCAGCAGGCATTTTTCCGGCCCCAGCCCAGAAATGACTTGGGCATAGTGCATGCCAAGGGCCACTGCCAAGATGAAGATGTCTGTGTCATGGGGTGGAGGGGCTTGAGCTCACTCATGCTAACAAACAGTGCCCTACCCCTTGGCTGCAGGGCTACCAAATGGATCCAGACAGCTCTGTTCAGAAGGACAGACATAGACTACAAGCCTGAGGACTGCAGGGAGACAAGATGTTATCAGACACGATGGGATGCTGAAATTACACAAAACTGACCTGTAGGCTTCCTGGAGTAACACCATTTAAATGAGCTGACTTCCATCAAAATGACCCCTTAAGGCTCTAACACATTTGCTTTCCTACAAAGAGGTTTTTTCTGTTGGTCCTCTGGAGCATGGGCAAGCAAATGGGACCCAGGCTGTTCATGCACCTTGCTGGAGGTAGGATGCTGGGCTGGTTTATGTCAGTGTGTGCACTGCCTGGGCCCAGCATGCAGCTCTGGAGTACTTCTAGGACCTGTCTGGCCAGCACAGCTGAGCTAGGAACACAGGATATATGGTGGGGGCTGGCGACACTGATGGCTACCCTGTCCACATGGTGATAACGGCAAAAGTGAAAGCTTCCTAAAAAACACTGGGCCATAAACCTTGCATATTATCCAGTACACTCCAAACAGAACATAGATGTGTTCTCTCTCCCTCTGTCCCCACTAAGGCTGCATCTGTGTCCCTTATTTGTGGGGAACTGCCCTTCAAGGGCTGCCCCTCTGCTTCCTTCACACATAGACCTTTAGCCCATTCCATTACCTTTCACTAGAGCAGGTAAAAACCACATGCTCCACAGCCATCTAAGCATCTGTCTCAAACTCCAGAGCAACCAGCAGCCATTTTGGACTGGGTCATCAGGCCACGTTGCATGGGTGTTTGCATCTCATTGCCAACCATGCACATAACCAAGACAGTTTGCCACAGCTGCTGTATGAGACGCGATACAATGCTTTTCAGCTCTGATGGATACTGCTTGACCATACTGGCATCTCATTTCCAGCGATGTTGTCAACCTTAGCCTGAAACAGAAAGAGGCTATTTGTGAGGATGAGCTCCAGAACAAAAGCTGGAAGTGGATTCAACATCACAGCAATATCTAAGTACTTTCAAAGAACATAAAAGTAATTTTAAGCCATATTCTACCCTAAGGAGAGGTGTCCACATATTGCTGCTCTTTGTCATGTTAGAGTTTCCACATAAAACTATGAACATGCACAGGAAAAAACACCTTTTTGTAAGAAGAAACAATGCCATTTGGTAGTTTAGGAAGTCAAAAACTACTTTTAGATGAAATCTCACAGAGATGCCAGGGAAGGTCTGCCCAATGTATATTTGCTTGACCTAGGAGACAAATCACCTGAGTTGCTGCACACAAGCATGTCACAGTCATCTTCTGAACTTTGCCCATGAGATACCTTTTTAAAAGGGGTTCAGTATCTCATTCCTTAAGGAACTAAAACCAAGAGAACCAAATAATTTAGAAATAACAATGACAGGGAAAACAGGCACTGTTGATATGGACTGCGGCATTTGAAATGTACATAATTCAACACAAGGTAGCAAGGCGTTGTGTGGAGTTACACGGTGCATCGGTGGCTGTGCTGTGCCTGTGAGCATCTGCATCTGCCAAACTGCTGCTGCTCTGCTGTTTGCAGATAGGGGCAGCACAACACGCGTAACAAATGTGATGGCTAAATTTTAAGTTAACTTTATGGGGCTCCTAGGACCTAGCCAGACCTGCTCAGGGAAGCTTAGATTATAGCAAGCATCGCCCAACCTAGGAAGCCTGAAATGACTGATAACCATCCAAGGGAGGAAGACAAATCATTTTCAGGAACTGTCCAGACTTGTTCCTCTTTTGGGTTAATCCCCAGGCAAATCCAGGAGACGTCTGGATTTTTCTGCCAAAAGCAGCCCTTACAGGCATTATCTTCCAAAGCACACCCCTGGCAAGAGAGATACAGTGCCCTGTGTCCCATGACCACACAGAGAAAGCCGAACATGCTGATAAGAAACTGGAGCATATGCCTTGGTTTTGTTCATATTCCTTTCTCCCAATCAGAATTATTGAATTATTACAACTACACTAATCAAGCCAATGTCAAACAGCCCCACAGTTAAGACATTGCTTAATAAATGAACAAATTAATAGATTTGGGATGTAACAGTTAAATGGCCACTCAGTGAAATAATACAGTGTTTAACCTATTATCGGTAGCAGCTCAAACAATTCAGGACTGATGTTCAGTCCTACTTGCAAGTGAGGGAAGTAGGAGCACATATATATAAAGTGTAAATATATATATATAATGCTAAAAATTGGCTGTGATTTCCAGCAACAGGAACTATGCCAGTTAAGCTCCATCTGTGATCAAACTACTAGCATTGGACATTCCTGCATCTTGAGAGAGAATAGTAGAGAGTCTGGCTTCTGCTTCGTCAGAGCCTGGCTCAGTGGGAAGAGTATGGCTTATTTTATAACCTAGTCTCCATAGTTCACATGAAACTTCCTCTTCAGCTGCTACAAGGTTCTCACTTAGATTTCATTAACTGGAGAGAATAGTGCAGAAAAAGAAGCATGGGTTATAAAAAATAAAATAAAAATCAAACCATCAGTCAGGATAAGCACAACAGGAGGAAGAGCTGTGTGCATGTGCACCTTTGTGATTTCCTCAATGTAGTTATATTTGCTAAAATAAATGAAAACCGCACTCATTTTCAGAAGAGTGGTCTGCTAGACATGTATCACCTAGCAACTGGGCACTGATTTCTCCTCACTCCTTGAAACCCATCACTAACCTCCCGCTGGCTTTTCAGCTTTATCAACATTTTTGCCTGTCACTAGGCAGAATTCCTAACCATGGCTGCTGAACTATGCAGTCGTATCAAGAATTTATTTGCCCTCCAATCTGGGCCCTGTAAATTACCTATTAACCCTCCTTTCTCCTTCCTCAAATTAAATAGCAAAGAAAGTGGTTTTCTGTTTAAATTTTCATTATTATATTATGTATTGACTTGGGGCCCTCCAGGAAGTTTAGGGAAATGTGCAAATCGTTTTCCTGGGAGAAGTAAGTGGGGAAAGATTAAAGCTGCAAAGCAACTGCTGATTATTGCTCATATCACTGCAGAATAAAAACTTAACCAAGTAGCACAGGGCAATGTGTCAATGAATATCTAACCACTGAGAGGTCATCATTCTTTTAAGACCCAAAGAGTAGGGTGAAGGTTGCCATGCAGCTATTGAGTAGTCCCACCAGCCTGAGTGACACTAAAGCAAAAAGCCAGGGAAAGCAGAGCTGATGCAGCATCCCACTGTCATTCTGCAATCATGATGTAAGGCTGTCACATCTCATGTAGGAGGCAAGTGTCTACTTGTACCACTGCTAGATAACAACCACCCTTTTCTTGCAGAGCCAGACTCCCAGACTTCACAGCCAGCCCTGGTGAGGCAGGCAGGACTGGAGTGGGCTGCTCAGCATGGCAACTGGAGTTGGCATTTAACAGTGCACCCATGCTGCTATTTAGGACTGGCAAAAGGTCTTGGAGAGGTCAGACCCAACAAGAAAGTGTCCTCTGCTGTATGGTAACTCTAGGATGATGTTTCAAAGGCAGCCCTGCCCTGGGATGTACCCGAGATCCTTTCCTGGTGCTAGAGGTGAGGATCTCTCTGTGGGCTTTATCTCACCTTGCAAACTTCACTCTGCTTATGGGCAGGGAAAAAAGAATGAGAGCAACAAGGAGCCAGGACACCAACTTCAGGAAGTTCAACTTTGATCCTGGAGTCCACCACCATCTCCATGAGTACCCTCTGACCTGTTACAGGTAATGGTGGGCCCCACCATTACAGATAGCAGACAGACACCACTGATGGGTCTCATTAGGGGAATGCAGCTTGGCTGACAAACTCCAGAGTGAATAGCCGCCAAACAATGATTGTGAGATGTGCCTGAAGACTTGAAGAAGGCCAATGTCACCCCTATCTACCAGAAGGGTTCCAAGGAGGACCCAGGTTATCACAGACCCATTAGCCTCACTTTAATTCCTGGGAAAATTATGGAGCAAATCCTCCTGGGGACTATCACAAGTAAACTGAAGCATGTGACTGGGAAAAGCCAACATGGACTCACCAGGGGCAAATCCTGCCTGACAAACCTGATTGCCTTCTACAACAAAGTAACCCGCTCGGCTGATGCAGGGTGAGCGGTGGGCATTGTCTGCCTGGACTTCTCCGAGGCTTTTGACACCATCCCCCACAGCCTCCTCCTAGAGAAACTGACATGACCTAGACAAGTAGTTTGTGTGGTGCATAGGGAACTGGTTGACAGGCTGTGCCCAGAGGGTGGTAGTAAGTAGCTCTTTCTCAAACTAGCATCCTGTCACAGATGGGGGCCCCAGGATCAGTATTGGTCCCAAGGCTGTTTAATGTCTTCATAAGTGATTCGGCTATTGAGATCAAGAGCACCCTGATGAAGTTTGCAGATGACACCAAAATGAGTGGGGAAGCTGACCCACGAGAAGGGAGAGCCACCCTCCAAGAAGACCTGGACAGGCTGGAGGAGTGGGCTAGCATGAACCTGATGAAGTCCAATGGAAACAAGTGTAAGGTCTTGCACCTGGGAGCACATAACCCAGGAATGCAGCTCAGACTGGGATCCACCTGGCTGGAAAGCAGCCATGTGTAAAGGGAACTGGTGTCTTGGGGAACAACAAGCTCAACATGAGTGAACATGTGCTGAAGTGGCAGAGAAAGCCAACAGGATACTGGGTTGCATTAACAAGGCCGTCACCAGCAGAGATAAAGAGTCATTATCCCACTCTACTCAGTGCTGGTCAGATCACACCTTGAGTACTGCATTCAGTTTTGGTCCCTGCCATACAAAGATGTGGACAGGCTGGAGAGGGTCCAGAGAAGTGCCATGAGGATAATCAGAGGACTGGAAGACCTGCCATATGAGGAAAGGCTGAGAAAACTGGGTTTGTTCAGCCTTGAGAAGAGAAGGCTTAGGGGAGACCTTATTACCATGTACTAGTATATAAGAGGTGGCTACCAAGATGATGGAGACTGACTTTTTTTTTTTTTTTTTTTTTACCTTGAACTAGATGACCTTGAGGTCCCTTCCAACTTGGAATTCTATGATTCTATGATGCTATAATGGCATCATAGATTCACTTAGTTTGGAAAAGGCCTTTAGGATGATCAAGTCCAACCATTAATCCAGCACTGCCAAGAAATTCCAGCCACTCCAGACAGTAAATCAGCTTCATGAGGGGCCAAGTGTAAATGCATCTGCACAAATGCATGCAGAATGAGGAATAAACAAGAGGAGTTAGAGATGTGCACACACCTGCAGGGCTATGATCTTATTGGCATCATGGAGACATGGTGGAATGGCTCCCGTGACTGGAGTGTTGGAATGGAGGCTCTTTAGGAAGGACAGGAAGGGTGTCACCTGCTATGTTAGTGACCAGCCAGAGTGCATGGAGCTCCACCTGGGGATGGATGAGGACCCTATCGCTAGCTTATTGGTTAAGATTAAAGGGAGGGCAGGGATAGGTGACACTGGGGGTGTGTGTGTGTGTGTGTGTGTGTGTCTGTTACAGGTCATCTCTGCAGGAAAGAGTGGATGAGCGTGATATTCCAGGATCACCTCCTGCAAGCTCAGGACTGATGTACCCCAACAACGAGGAAGTCAGGCAAACATGCCAGGAGACCTGAAGAGATGAACAGGGTGCTCCTGGACAAACTCCAACACAAAAAGGAAACCTACAGAAAGTCAAGAAAGGACAGTTAGTCTGGGAGGAATACAGAGAAATTGTCCAAGCAACCACAGATCAGGTCAGAAAAAGGACAGCTAGGGCAACAAGAAAAGCTTGTATACATACATCAGAGAGAAAAAGAAGACTAGAGAAAATGTGGGCCGCCACTGGAAGGAAATGGGATACCTGGTTACCCAGGACATGGAGAGGGCTGAGGTACTCAGCAACTTTTTGTCTTTGTCTTCACTGGCAAAATCTTCAGATACACCTCCCAAGCCACAGAAGGCAAAGGCAGGGACTGGGAGAATGAAGTACAGCCCACTGTGGGAGATCAGATTTGAGCCCATCTAAAGAACCTGAAGATGTACAAGTCCATGGGAACTGATGAGATACATTTATTGGTCCTGAGGGAACTGTCAGATGAAGTGGCTAAGCCACTATCCATCCTATTTGAAGAAGTCATGCTAGTCCAGTGAACTGACTCTTCCACTGACTGGAAGAGGGGAAACATAAGCCTCAATTTAAAAAGGCAAAAAAAGGAAGACTTGGAGAACTACAGACCAGTCAGTCTCACCTCTGTTCCTAGGAAGATCATGGAGCAGAGCTGCTTGGAAACTATGCTGAGGCACATGTCAAATAAGGAGGTGATTGGTGACAACCAACACAGCTTCACTAAGGGCAAATCATGTCTGATAAATTTGTTGGCCTTCTGTGATGGGGTTACAGTGTTGGTAGCTAAGGGAAGTACAACTGACTTCATCTACTTGGACATTTAACATGTCCTGAACAATATTCTTTTTTCTAAATTGGAGAGACATAAATCTGGCGGATGGACCACTTGGTAGACAAGGAATTATCTGGATGGTGACACTCAAAGGGTTGTGGTCAAGGACTTGATCAAAGTGGAGACCAGTGATGAGTGGCATTCCTCAGGGGTGGGTACTGGGACCCGTGCTGTTTAACATCTTTGTTGGTGACGTGGACATTGGGATCTACTGCACCCTCAGCAAGTTTGCTAGTGACACCAAGCTGTGTGGTGTGGTCAATACCCTGGAGGGACGGGATGCCATTCAGAGTGACCTTGACAGGCTGGAGAGGTGTGCCCATGCGAACCTCAGGAATTTCAACAAGGCCAAGTGCAAGGTCCTGCACATGGGTCAAGGCAATTCTAAGCACAAATACAGGCTGGGCAATGAGTGGACTGAGAGCAGCCCTGAGAAGAAGGACTTGAGGGTGTCGGTTGATGAGAAGCTCAACATGACCTGGAAATGTACATTTGCAGCCCACAAAGCCAACCATAACCTGGGCTGTATCAAAAGAAGCTTGAGGTCCCCAACATAATAAAGACATGGACCTGTTGGGGTGAGTCAAGAGGAGGGCCATGGAGATGATCAGAGAGCTCAAACACTTCTACTATGAAGAAAGGCTGAGAGCTGGGTCTGTCCAGCCTAGAGAAGAGTAGGCTCCAGGGAGACCTTATAGTAGCCTTACAGTACCTAAAGGAAACCTACAAGAAAGCTGCTGACAGTCTTTTTATGAGGGCTTGTAGTGATAGGACAAGGGCTAATGGCTTCAAACTGGAAGAGGGTAGATTTAGATTAGATATAAGGAAGAAGTTCTTCACTATGAGGGCGGTGAGGCACTGGAACAGGTTGCCCAGACAAGTTATGGATGCCATGTCTATGAAAGTGTTCAAGGCCAGGTTTGTTGGGGCTTTGAGCAACCTGGTCTATTGGAAAGTGTCCCTGCCCAAGGCATGGACTAGATGATCTTTAAGGTCCCTTCCCACCCAAACCATTCTATGGTTCTAAACAGCATTTGGTGGCAAGGCTTATTACTAGGATTCTGTTTGCAAACAAATCCCAGTATTCCTGAAGTCCTGGAGGAATTAAGGTATTTGGAACATTTCAGAAATAGGATCTTTGGGTCGTTGAGAGATGAGCACTTCTATCAACTCTTTCCTTCAGTTAAGTGTACTATCAGGTATCATGATGGTGAGGGACAGGATTGATCCTTGTGTAATCAGATGGTAAGGTACTGAGCTAATTTTATAAGTAAAAAGACCACAGTATGCTTTCATGGTCATTTATCAGCCATGTACCATTAGACTGTTTACAGTAACAAGCCTGCTCACTTTAAATTAGTTGTGGGTCCACCCTAGAAATCCTTTTGCTAGGAATTTCAGTTTAACAGTTTCCAGGGTTGATGTCTGTCAATCAAGATGTTAGTCTAGCAAGTTGTCTGAGATTAATATCAGCAGACTGAGAAGTGACAAGAAAATCCCTTTATGTGCCTCACAAACTTGTTCTGAACTCCCTTCTTTTCAACCATATCCAAAAGCCAAGCATCACTCAAGGGTCTTGTAGTGACGTGATAAAACACAAAGTTGTTTTTCTTGCTTGGTAGCATCTCAGTTTATAGACGATGTATAGAACTAATACAGACAGATGTCAGCCGTCCTAGCAAGACCTATGAGAAGGACTTACAAAAAGCTTAAGCCTGAAGTAAAGATGTCAGAGATGCTCAGATCATGTTTGGGGTCAAGGCCTGCTTCATTTTAAAGAGGTTACGTAAATCACATTCAGTACAGACAGAAACTGAAAAGCTTTTGCTACCTGCCTAGTAAGCTCGGCTGCAATGATGTGTATCATCACCAGAAAGTCTCCGTATTTATCGCATGGGAGACTCCAAAGGTAATCTGAACTTTGTACCAAAAGCCTTTTGTAAAGTGTTTCTGATTAGACAGTCATTTACACATTGAGATGACTGAAATCTTGACCAAGTACAGTGCAGAAACAAGGCATGGGATTTTAAATCACATCAGATTATCTTTCAAGACAGTTACAGATACTGGCTTCCAAGCCGTGAGTGTATTAAATGTGCTTTTGCTACTCCCAGTGGAATAAAAAGAAAGCAGCAATATGTTAAAAACAAGTGCTATGCTTTATTTAATTTTTTTAAATTTTATTTCCCCTATGCTATTATACCTTGGTTTTACCACAAATCTAGCACTGTCTGATACCAGGACACTACATGTTCTCCTTGGACAGCCTTTCCACCTTTACAAAATATTTCACAAAAGTATTCAAATAAGACCCAACAAATATTTTATAATATAGGATCTTTCCCTTAAAAAGTAAAGTAATGCTTCATCTGTACACACTTTGACTTCAGATTAACAGCTCCTTTGGACCATATTATTCACTTAAATGCCAGATTAGGACTAGGTACAAATATCAAATGGTTTAATAACACTGCTGATTTAGCTCTTCATTAAAACGTATTTTGTTTGCCTTAGTTCATTTGAATTAGAAAACAAATACTCTCTTCTAAACACAAAGAAAGACTTTTTCAATGTTAATATCTATTTGTAAAAGCAGTAATGTCACTGCACTGAAAAAAGGATGCTTACAGTGGAGTGGCTGCTGTGCATTTCTCCTGTTTTTTCCACCCTCAAGGCTCAAGCCTGAGGTGAATTTCTTCCTATAGAGAGAAGAGTGCAGAGCTGAAGCTTTCTAGAGATCAGATTATTTTTACCCATCATCCCTAACTTTAACAAAATGTATCACTTGGCTAAAACAGTACTTGGCTATGACACCATTGCAAGCTCTGCTGTTTCCATTAACCACAACCCATGGTCTTGGCAGAAAGGACTGTGCTCTGGTTTGTCCAGCTTTCTAACTCTGGGCCCCCTGAAGAATCAGATATAGCTTAAAGCCTGCTAAAATATATCTTGGTTGGAGAGCTTAAAAGGTGATAAACCATAACTCAGGATCTGAAAACATACTTCTTACCAGAAAGGATGGGTCTGTAAAGATGACAGATGAAAGGTATTCTGCTTATATGGGTCAGATCCATTCATGGCCTCTCAGACCTCAATGCTCTTACCTCTGTGGATAGGTGACGATTTTGCTTCTCTAGCCCCATAAAGGAACACTCTAATACTTTCTTAAGACTGTTACAAAGCATTAAAAAATATGATTTTTCACATAAGCCTGTTATACCAGCACAGTCACAAAACATTATGACACACAACTATCTGTTGCTCTACATGATGTTTTTGATGAGCAAACTCATCAACAGGATTTGAAGCTCAGGCAGACAGAAATACATTTTTCACTTTAGCAGTAAGTGTGTGTAACACGTGTCTCATGGGAAGAGAGACTACATTAACAGTAGGACCAAGAAAAAAGGAAAAAACACACAAAAACTAGACAGCGAGGAGAGATTTTTCCCTCTGAGGCTGGGAGGGGTAGCTGCATGAGCACAAAGCAGCCCTTGGAGTTATTCCTCTTCAGATCATTTGCTAAGCCCTTCCACTTCTGTTGCAATGCTCAAGAGCCCTAATCCAGAGTGGTTCTGTGCTTTCTTATGGTTGTGGTTGTGTATCTGTGCTAACTGGGAAATCATTTTGCATAATGCCATGCAGAAGAGTGACCTCACCTCTACCATCACAGGTCCACACTGCAAAATGAATGCTGGTAGAGGAAATGTTCTGGGGATCCTAAAGTGTCCGCTCCAGAATCTACAACCTGGGTGAAAGGGTTCCAGTGCAGGGTACTCACCCCTATCTGGGGCATCAGGGGTGTGGGACAGGGCAGGATTGCACAAAGCTGGGGCACCCACACCTCCCACAGCAGGGGTGTGCAGGCAAGGGGTCTTGCACGCCCAGACGAGGAAGGCTGTGTGTAACCCCCGCAGCCTAAGGAGGGAGTTGTGTGTGCACAGAAATCTGTGTGTCTGTGGCACATGCTGGGGTCAGTTACAGAAGGTGATTTAGAAATGTCTAGTTGCATGTTAGCACTTGTGGCTGATATTGTGGTTATCTGTTGTATGGCTGATACCAATCCTGAAGGTATTGTTCAGTGATTTCCAGTTCATTATATATCATTAATAAATCACTACACCTCTTCAACCCTGATTTGGCTTAAACCGTGTGAACCAACTGGGATTTGCTACAATGTTCAGTCAGTAGAGGGACAATGATCCGAATTTTGTTAAGCCTCCCTCAATTTCTCTGGATAACCCAGATGATGAACACTGAGAAATAAGAGTTTCTAATGCACCCATGGGACCACAAGAAAGAGCATCACATTTTTCCTTCTGCCTTAATTCTCCCTACAAATGCCACTGCAGCACACCCCTGAAGCTAGCATTGCAGGGTTTCACTGCATGAATATGGTTGAACCTCTGCATGTCCAGAACATGGGTTCTTCAGTCTAGGAGAAGTTGGCCAATTATCATGGCAGCAATTAACATAAACATTGTTCTGCCAAAGCTACTGATGATCATGTCTGGACTTCCTTCCTTAGCCTTCCTTGATTTCTTCATTTTGTGTCATTTTTCACTCTTTCCCCTCGAGTGAAGCAGGGTATATAGTGCAATAGTCAGAGTGCTGCCGCAGAGCTGTGGGTATCCCACACAGCTCTGTGGGCACACGCAGAAGTGCTGTTCGTGAAGCTACAGCCATTTGTCTGCAACAGTGGGTTTGAATGCCATCTCTATTGAGCTGTGCCGGGGGGCGGGGGGGGTGTAGGGGAAATTCTGAGTGCAGTATCAGCATCCAACACTGATTGTAAGTTACCTGCAGTCATTCTGCCCGGAAAAAGGAATTTTTTTATCATATGCATGTTTATGCTCAGCAGTAACCATCTTAGGAAGAAATGAGAAGCAGTTTAACTTTGATGGATGATTTTAAGTTTTCCCACTCTACCCCATGAAAAAACACAGTTGGCAGTGTATGTTCTCAGAAAGCACATTAGCACTGAATTCATTCAGTCCTCCCTATGTGGGCAGGAAAAGGACTGGAGCTATTCTTACATCATTCATGACAAGCTTTGCCAACTCGCTTGGTGTCAGCATCACAGCTTCTGGCCTATAGTATCTCCATTGTCCCACACATCTCCCATGTTCAGGCTCAGCACTTCCAACAGTAATAACTACGTTACAGGTTTCCAGTGCCATTATGTGAAGGCAGGGAGCAAAGCACTAAGGCAGCCTGCATGCCAAAAGAATGAGGAAGGCACCTCCTCCATCTCTTTCTTTTGCTGGTGATCCTGCACCTCTTTTTCCGCAACACAACTTGTGTCCTTTTGGCAGGATTGGACCTATTCAAGCTCTTTCTCCACTTCTTTTATTTTCTTTTGCACCGTTAAGCAGTTGCCCTTGAAATTATCTTGGCTGGGTAGGATCGTGAAAGGAAAAGACTTTGGGCAGGGTATGGAGTGCCAACAAACAGACCTGGCTGCAGTAAACAAAGGTGTGTGAATAACCATTTCAAAACTCTTCCATAGCATCCTCAGTTTGTCAACTCATTGTTATCCCAAATCATCTTCCACTCACCCCACCATGGTGTAAAATTCACAGTTTCTACTTTTTCTGTGGACACATGTATGATAACTGAAAACTCCTCAAGGCAAAATAATGTATCTCTTCACCACCAGTAACCAGCTGAAGTTGGAAGTTATTAAAAATATATTTAGGAGTGTCTTTCCTGGGGTGACATGTGGCATTTCTGGTACCAGCTGGATTCCTTTGAGAATATGGTGCAGACTGACTTTTGCATGTTTGTAGGCAGACTGGAGGCTTCAGTTTCAGGTGAGATGTTGCCCCTCTCTAGAAGAAAAGGGATTTACTTCACTGCCTCCCACTTCCCCCCTGCTGGCTCTGATGCTACGTTGGTCTTCAGGGGAGCTTTGTGAGGGCAATCTTCTAATTTTTCCTTTAATATCTCCTAGTTTTGAGTGATGGAGAAATATCTAGACAAAATTATATAGTTAACATTTCCAAAAGGCACAAAGTGGCTGTAAAGGACAAGTCCTCAGCATGGTGTTGGACTCCAACATAATTTTTTTAGATGATTTTGAAAATGTTTCCTTTTCTATCACACAGCCTTCCTCCAAAGCACATGATTGAACCGAACTTCAATGGCTTTGTCTGGGACCACGTTCACACGTTTTCCTTGTACTGTGCTTGAGATGAAATAAAACTGCTGAGGCTCCTTTAAAGCTGCAAAATGTGCTGTTTGAGATTGTTGCCCTGGGGTTTGGTGTGGTAGAAAGACAAATGGAAAATACAATTTTTCTTAAGTCCCTGCTGCCCTTTGTTTGAGCATTTGACTCTAATCTTCCTTAATCATAAGAAGTTTATTTGTTTAATGTTCCTTTTGCGCCTCTGAAAATAACAACATTAAGAGAAACAGGACGATTAATAGTTGCTCATGGAAATAATAAAATGACAGCTTCTTCCCATCAGTGTAGTGCTCAGGCCAGCAAGACACGGAGGCCACAGGGTCAGGGATGCTGTCGTGCTGTGATGCAGGGATCCTATGCCTAAACTCGCACCAAGGCCCATAGCTGCAGCACTGGGGACAACTGCAGGTCTCTGAGACCTGTGCTTCAGCTCAGACCTAATTCGGACTCAAGCCTCATTGCCACAGCCAGGAGACCACCAGAAAACCACCATTGCCTATTCTTGTGGAGAACCAAGGGCACAAGGTCAGTGGTTCACAAACAGAGGCCTCCAGGACCATCGTCTGGGGACATCATTTTATTTCATTTACTGCCAACTCTCCTCCAGATTGTTCTATCGGTGTATGAGGTCTTTGTTGCAATCATGCTAGTGGTCTGTGAAGGCAACTGAAAACACATATTTCTGTCTTCTCTATGGCCACCATTCTACCAGCAAGTGGAATCCAATTTTATATTTAATGAGTGTTGCAAAGGGAAAAGTGAGATCTAATAAACTTCTTGCATTCCTAACTGCTCTAAGGCTATTCTTCTTCTCCATATCCACTTGGAGAGCAAATTCAATTAAAACATCCTTGCCAATTTTGCAGTTCTACAGATGAGGAACAAGGAAAGAGGAAATAGCTTAGCAACTCCATTCATACTATAGTGAGGAAGATTTATGGAGGGCTGTGGGCTCTGGGTTGCTATAAGAAATCCCAGCCTCAGGCCAGAGCTGCCTCCAGCTCTCCCCTTGCCTAGGGCAGAAGGGTCTCTTCCACCACCAAAACCAAACCCAAGAAGCTCTGGGATAGCAAAGAGGTCACAAGGCAGATATAGATGAGGACAAACACAAAGTAATTCTTATTGGCAGGTGGATAAGAAGAGCAAGTACAGTTACACTACAGCCACAGCAGCTAAGTGAACATCTTTCCCTCACACTCAGAAGGACAAAGATTAATTGCACTGAATCCAGAAGCAGTGCCTTTGTTCAAAAGCCATGTTAGGGAGAACTGGGCTGGGCTCAATTTCTGCAGGCATTTTGGTGATGCCTTACAGGCACTGAAGGACTCAAGCCCATTTCTGCAGGTGATAGTCCAGTGTGGGCAAAGAGGGGGGGACTTGTTTCAGATTACACTGACTTCAGCAAACTACGAAACACAAGCAGAAAAAAAAAGCTCAAAATCAAAGTCTGGCTGCTGCACAGCTCCACAAAGTACTTTGGCAGTGGCTGACAGCTCCTTGGAGGTGGCACACTGTGAAACAGCAGCTTAAGCAGGTGGCAGGTTTCAATTCTCCTCCACGATGGGCTTGATCCTGGCAACTAGGGCAGCAAAGAGTCAAAACTGATCTCAAGAACACTTCCATGAGCTGCTGTCATGGTGGTTCCTCCAAACTGTGAGAGGTTTCTCACATGCTCAAATACCTAATGGCTCACTGAGTAAAGCACCAACAACCCCCTGCTTTGGAATAGAAAGATTTGGGGTTTTTTTGGTATTAACTCCTTCTTAAGTTTCCACTTGAACACCAGTGGTTGTAGCTGTCTTTCAAAGGGTGAGCTGTTATTTCAAAACCTTCCCCTCACTAACTACCTTTGTTATCACCTAGAAAAACATTAGAGATTTAGGAACGGTAGAAGCGTGCTGTTTTCATCTTTTTTTTTTTTTCCTGAAAGGAAATACCATCGGTATTGCCAAACCTCAAATCCAATGTGCCACTTAGGCCTTGTGCAAGGAAAATTTAGGACAATAGAGAACCTGATGAAAATAGAACAATGGCAGCTGATGAACCTCCTTGTACTTTGACAGTGGGAGCAAGCCGAGTGAGGATCTGCCTGGTATGTTTAGGTTGGGGTGCAAGAATAAGAAAAGAAAAAAAGGAAAGAAAAAAGAAAGGAAGAAAGAAAAAAAAATAAAAGAAAGAAAAATAAAATAAAAGAATCTCCTGTAAGAAATGATGATGTGAAGAGCAAAGGTGTTAAGATCCCTGTAGTGGCTAAGCACTAAGTATGGGCCTGAATGATGCTGCTGATGACCATGGCAGAAGTCAATGTTCTCAAGACTGTTGAAAGTGCTGTTGGGGGAAGTTCTGAGGGCCTTGGCTGAGCTCAGCTGCTTGGGATTTCATTGCATCTTGTACCTGAACACATTTGTACAGATCTTGGCACTACACACCAGGGGGCTACTTATAAAAACAGTGGTCAGTTTGGGGAGCACCAAATGTGTATTAAACTGATCATTTTCCCTTGCTTAGGACTTTCTATGAAAATGTCCCACATATTTCAGATTGCACAGTTTGTGTAAATTAATGGCAGCTGATGGATTAACCCAAAGGCCAAATTCAGCAAACCAAGCAAGATTATAACATTAAACAATAACTGCCTTGTTAGGAGACACTATAATCCAGCAGGTTTAAAAAAACCAACCAACCAACCAAACAAGTGCCTCCCTCCCCATAACATTTATAAGCTTTGTAGAATTGCCTAATTAGAGCATATTTTACAAACATTTTTGGCAGCAGCATCAACTTGCTAGCCAGCTTGATGTGATGGAGCATGACAATGGCTTCTCTCTGAAGTTTGACAGACTCCACAGCTAGATCAGGGCTGCACTGTTTATCTTGGGCAGATGTAGCTTCAGCACCCGCAAAGAGTTCAAAGAAGTGGGAAGTGACGCTGAAGCTGTGGATGGCTGAGCATATTCATAGCAATGCTCCTCTGCTCCAGCTCATAAGTCTTCCTCTGTGGCTCCAAAAGCTCTGCTTGATGTTTTTCCTGAAAAGCCTGTCAGGTTTCAAATGGACCTTTTTTTTTGGTCAGAGAAATTACTTGGGACAGAAAGATGACTTTTTTTTAACCCATCTGCTCACCTGGATGTTATTAGAGACCACAGCTAAGGCTGCCATCAGCAGAACAACCTTCTTCCCCTTTCTGTACTTAAGGGGCTTTTTAGTTTTGTAGTCCAATAGCTATCAATATTTAGGAAGAAGAATTAGAAATATGCACCTGACTTTGGGATTAATTCTGAACCATGCATCTACAGAGCACGAAACACAGTATGAAAACAACTGTTGAATGAGTTGGGATTTCATCTGCACCCTTCCTTCAACAGCTACGCTGCGGGATTTTAAAGAAGCCCCAGTGTCCTGGTGGATGATGATGAAAGATGGTGAAGTACAATGTGTACCTCAAGGGAATTTAGGTGAGCATACTCAGTTTAAAGCTGTATAATGTTAATTGCTGCATAAGACTAACAGTGCTAAATAAGTGTCTTCCAGGATCACATAGTGGTGATGGCAGAAGTTAGCCTCATTACTGGCATCCGGTAACCATCTGAGGTGAACCCACCCATGGGCACAAACCATGAATTACATAACATCTTTCCTGCCATGAGAGACAGCTATGATAGATGGAAATCCACAATCACAAACTACATGAATTTAACAAACTTTTCTGTAGAAAGAAATCATAACCTAGTGATAGATCTGATGTAAATGGTATGGAATAATGGGTGGAATGTCCTGGTTTGAGTGAGAACAGAACTAATGCTGTTCAGTAAATTTATATCTGAGCTAAGTCTCTTCTAACAGTACTGTCTCAAGTCAGCAGCGTGTTTTCACAGGCAGTGGCAGCTATAATGCTCCATGTTTAGAGTTAGTGCCAAGGGTGGGTGTGCAGACCAAGGCCACTGATAGATCTTGTGCACCACATTGGGGGTGCAGAAAGTAAAAGGCAGCGCCTGCAGGGAGGAGCAGACAGGAGAGGGGACCCCAAACTGACCAGCGAGGGATTCCAGCCCAGATACGGCGTATTTGGTATAAAGCAGAGGGATCAGCAAGGTCAAGTTCTCTTCTGCAATGGCCAGCATCCAAGGAGGACTCTGTCCATTCTGCCTTCAGTCCCAATCTGTGTGTTCCTGAATCCGGCACCAGAATCCAACTCCTGAATCTGGTTTCCATCTGCTGCTGAGTCCAGTCTGGGACCTCACCCACAGCATCAGTGGTGATGAAGTTGTAATTGCCATTGAGAGGGGGTGTGGTGGTGGTGGTGTTCAATACTGGTTTTCTACATATTTGTATATATTCCATTTTATTATTATTAATTAAAGTTGTTTTCACTTTCTTTTCTAATAGCTAAGTCTCTCTCCCTTATTCCCTTTCTCTTGTCACCTGTCTAGTGGTCAGCCCAGCCTCTGAACCTTGACACCCAGTCACCCCAGAAAAGCAATGGCAGCCTGGCCATATTCTCCAGGTGTTGGCTGAAATGACCAGAAAGTAACTGTCCTCTCCTGGTGTGCTCTGAGGGACTGACACAGGAACATCAACCCTGGTGATGTTCGAATGCACTGTGATACACAGGTGCAAGACTTGCTGGGCCAAGTCTCAGGGATGGCTTAACCATGGAACCGTAAAACAACACATGGAGCTGCATTTTAAGACAGTGATTGGTTTTTTTTTCAGGCTTAAATTACACATGAAAATGCAGATGTTCCATTGTTTGGGAAGATGCTCATTCTTCAAAAGCCAGTGAGCTGAGTATACTTCTAGAAAGATTTTCTGAGATTTCTGAATGCATAAGGAGAACAGAAAGAAAAAGAAAAGGTGCACTTTAAAAGAAAGACTTTTCTGTCACCAAAACGCACATGATGAATACAAGTAAAACACGACTAAAGGTAAAATTTTTCCCTATGAAAATTTTTATATCAAAAGCATATATAGCTAGTTCCACTGGAATAGGAGACCGAATGTGTTAGTCACAGAAGTCCTTTGTGAAATAATAGATGTTATTGCTTTCTGGCTTATTCCAGGTAAAACCTTAAATCGGGAGAGAGAACTGAACTGCTGCTCAAGTAGCCACATTAACCAATGCCCCTTCAGTTTAAAAAATAGAATTTCATATCAGATTTACCCTCCTGTGCCAGCATAACCTGCTCTTTTCTTGGAAGCCTGCGCTGGCTGCCAGACTTCAAGATTACTGGTGTAACTCACTCTGCCACAGTTTCTTGCCTGCAGCTTATTCAGTGGCACACAAGGGTCTGCCATTTGTCTCAAGAGACATAAAAGCTAGTTTGAGTGATGTGAAATTATGGGTGCTGCTCAGTCCTGCAATTCATAAGCTCAGCTGAATAACTTTACTGACTTTTGCTGAGAACAGAGAGAAAAACGGGACAAGAGGTAATGACAGTGTCATCTCCAGCAGCAGTGTTGCACAGTACTTTACCATAATTGAGATCACACTGATGTGAGGGACAGTGCTGTCTTTGATTTACTGAAGTGGATGAACTTGGAAAGCTTCTCACAGCTTCTTGTTATGCTCTGATTCACGTGGATGCGCTCCTTGGGACGTCACCTTCCCTTTCCCATGACACACCGTTCAGTACAAAAACAAACAAAACCAGCAAAGCTCCCCTCCCAAAACAAATGACTCTCCCCTCATCAAATGGTATTTTGAAAGGGCAAGGTCTTTAAATAAAGAGGACGGACATCCCTCCCTTCCACTTCCTTCAGCCCACAGCATGGGCCAAGGTAAAATGTGCAAAGGGAGCTGCTGTCCCCTGCTGCATTTGCTGCAGGAGCTGGGAGGTGTGGAGTTTCAGTGCTGTGTGGCACAGTTAGTCAAGGCCACACGCTGACCTCTGCACATAAAAATAAATATTGAACAGCTGCTTTTTTCAGGCAGCATTACTCACCCTGCACAGCAAAGGAGGCAGGAACCTAGAGGGAGGGGCAGTCTGTGGTTGTGGCAGGAAAGCACAGAGGATGCTGCAGGCGTGGAAGGGGAGGAACTGCAGGTCCCAGTAACATCTTCTGGCTTTTCCTCGCTTCAGGTGCCTGTCTCTTACGCTTAAAGTGCTCTGAATGTGAAATGTGGTTGCTTCTGAGAAAAAAAAAGTTACCTCTGGTGTGTCTGTCGCTGCTAAAACAGATCATAGTGCTGATAAAAGCCCTGCTTTTATCACTCTGCCATTTCACACCCGTGTGCCACATTTTTCTTTCCAAGCTGTGCTACTTCACTCTGTCCTCCCATAGCTTGTGCTGATTTCCACATCTTATCCTATTGCACAGACCTCCGACTTAATCCTGTCTTTACCAATTCTATTCCAGCAGCCCTAAAAGACTGGCCAGGGCTTTCAGTGCCTCATTCCTTCATCCACAAGTGTTGCACTGAACTGTTCATCCATTCCTTTACAAACTCCCCCATGGACCAGAGTACACTGGCACCTCTTGGGCAAGCTGATGCAAAGAGCAAAACAAACTAGGGATGGGGAAACCGTCGATCTACACTTTCGCCCTCCCACTCGTCAGTATCAGAAGGGAAATGGGCCAAAGCTTGATGCTTTTCATTGTGAACAAGGCAACTTGATGTTGCTGGAGAGGGAGCTGATCAGACAAACTCCGCTATTCTTAATTCTGGCAAACAACAGAGCAGTATGTTATAGACCCCTGCCTCAGGCAAGGCCAGCTTAGAACAAGCAGGAAACCAAATGTTGATGTTTCAGAGATTTCTTAGCTCTGAGGTACTCTAACACACTGAAAACATTTCAGCTATTTGTGCCATAAAAATGAGATTCAATTCACTTGCTATTTTCTCACACTGTTTGAACACCCACGAGGGGTTCCCATGAATGCCTGCCTGGAAGCAGGCAGGGGGTTGCTGATGCCATAATTAGCTTGAAATGACTGCATTACTTTTTTATTGGATTAGCATTAAAAGCCCAAATATGAACTTTCTGTGGGATGCTTCAATGTAATTAGGAGTTAGAAGACATGTAAATGTAGATATGCTAGGACAGAAGCTGTCACTTATGAGCATGCAACAGTGTCACTTTGTCACCTCTGTGTGCATAGAGTGACCACGCAAGTCCTAAGCTGGAGTTTGGGGTTGCCAGTGGGAACAGGTCTGTTTAAGGTCACTTAGAACTGGAGCTGAACGAAGGACTAATATGAATCTGACAAAAATCACATTTGAAAATATATTTATTCTGTCAGATTTCACGAGTGGTAGCTATTGCTCCATTCAAGCTGAATGATAGCATTCAGCATGCACACTTACTCTTCCTGACAGCTAACAAGATAAACATGTCAGCATGTGATTTGCCAAATATTTTCCCATGGAGTTCAGGCAGGAGATGCTAACGGAGCTGGCTTTCAAGCAGAGGGACCAAGACATTCGAGTACTCACGCATGCACCACACACAGCACGCAAAACCCATGCCCACCCTGCCAGGGACCTTTCCCACCACACCAGCCCAAACTTAGATTCGATGATGCTCCAATTCAATGAACAGATATCTACCGTGATGCTCTCTTCTGACCCTTCAGTAAATGCCAAAAATCCTAGTTTTGTGGCACGGGATAATTGCAAGGAGAAGATCTGATATTCATGCAAGCTCCAGCGGTGTGAGGAGCTGGGCAACATTCATCAGTCCTTGATGGTGGTGGATGCAAAGGGCAGTACTGGCAGGCCCCAAATTGGCTTTACCTTTCATTGCAGAGTAATTCTTCCTGGAGACTGAGCTTGTGACCTTTATCACAGTGAGTTTTATTTACAGATGGGGAAATGGCAGGGTGTCCTTTAAGATGAAAGGAATCAAAACACAAGGGAAAAAGAAAGATTCTGCAGAAGCAAAAGACCTGACTGGAGAACTGTTTATACTGGAGAACAAGTCTGTATAAACAGACCTGTTAGGCTGATATCTCACATTTTAGCCATAGCTTTTTGGAGCATTTAACTAGATAATGAACGGATTTTTAGGCTTTGGACTTCCTGGTCCGTCTGTCTTTTAATACAACTGCAGCTATTTCCTCATGTGTTAGCAGCTGACTCTGGTATAATTTTCCCCTGCCTTTCCTATTTTATGTTCCTTCTCTGTCCTTTTACCAGTTACCAGCAGGTAATAGCCACTGCTTTCACATTTTTTTGTCTTGAAGATGCTTGAAGCAGCATTTTGCGTCCTCCTGGCTTCATCCAGGTGTCTATTCCTATCTATGAAAGAGGATTAATTACTATGTTGCTAGTAACAGCTCCTGTGTGATGGGTAGGAATCATGACACAGAAGTGAATCCAGGCTCAGCAAGAGGCAGGTGACCATGGCAGGCAGCTAGGTCTGCTAGCCCCAGCTCCACTGCCTGGTGCAGGGCATGGAGCAGAGAACAGCCCATGCCAGGCAGCTGACCAGGACCTCAGTAGCCTGGCACATTGCCAGAAGTCCCCCGGAGAGCCCAAAGAGGGATCCTGGACTCCAGGGTGGACACCACTATGATTTAGTACCTGGCAAACACCAGAGGGAAGGGTCCACTGCCCTCCCCCACCAGTTTATGGGGTGCTCAGGAGTGCAGGGTCTCATTCCCTCCATTGCCCAGGAGAGACATCAAGTTCATGGCAAAGGCTGAAGTGTCTCCAGAAAAGCACAAGTAAAGGTCTGATATGAGGAGAACTCCTATTGCATCAGCCTGTGCCAGAGAAAGGGTATTTCCACTCTCAAGTTGCCTCCTAAGGACAGCATTGGGATGACAGGCAAACCACTGGCTCTCCCCTTCGTGGCACACCCTGACAGCAGCTTGAACCTACTGCACCAATAACTTTACTGAAAGAAAACAAATAACAACATATTATACCAAAGAAGACCCAGGAGGATTAATTATGATTTACTTAACACTCAACTGTTCTCAAAGATGTGAATCTCTCATGACCGCTCCTGGTGGTTAACAACCAACCCACCTTTCAGGCAGCCCGACGTAGCCACCATTGGTATTAGCCACAGAACAATGAAGGTTCCTGGCATCCTACAGATGTGAAATAAAAATAGTTTACCATTCTACAAGTAGGAAAGTCTCAAGCATGATAACCCTGAAGTGAGGTGTTCCCAGTTCCCAGAGGGAGGAAGTGATCAGTGTTAACCACCTGTCCATGGCCACACAAGAGAGGATGGAGCAGGAGTGAACAGTGCTCTGCTCACCACCTGGCTGAGCTTCCCACCTGCATTTGCTTCCACCTCCAGTGGCTCATCCATAATCTGCTAATCATTTGTAAAGAAAATGAGATATTTGGGTACTAACGTAGTCACTGAAATAAAAATGTAGCCTGTCTACAAGGCTACATAAGTGCAGACAGTGATGGGGAGAGGAGTGCAGAGGCTGAGACAGGACTAACAACCACCTTTAATGTCCAGTAGTGATGTGTGTTGCTGAGGTCCTGCTTCCACTCCCAGCGCTAAGAGAGTCTCAGGAAGGGGAGCACAGAGGAGAAGGGCTTTACAGGGAGGCTGGGGGCTTGGTGGTACCCAGAAGGGGCAGTGTGGACACTACATGCTCCTACTTGGGTAAGGTCTAGCCCAGTCCTTTAGGCACTTATTCCTCAGCTTGCTCTACTAGTTGGGATACAAGGCATCCACTTCCCAGAGCAGCCATGGCTGAAGGCTTTGCTTCTGCTGGTGGCAGTGGTGGTTAAGACCAGACCTCTGGGGGCAGAGAGGTTGTGCCTGGCACCTCTGCAGAGGATGGGGAGGCATCTTGTGTCCCTTCCCTATTTCTCTCATAGGATAAATCAACACTCTGGCTTTTCATTTGATCCACGGGTATTTCTGAAGGAATTTACACAGCCTTTAATGTGGGTTTGTTCCTCGAGTTAAACTGGAAAGGGCAATAAAACTGAGGCCACACTTAAATGAGAAATCAATAAGCTGCAATGGAGATCTATGGAAATACACCGTGCTAGGTGCAACGGGCACAGATTCCTGTAAAAAAACCCATATCCTTGAATTGCTTTGTGCCAGTATAGTTTTGGTCTGCTCTGAAGGTGCAGGAGTTTAGTCCCGGGACAGTGCAGGAGGGTCAAGGACTCTCCCCCAGATCTTGCACAGAGAGGGAGTCCCAGGGAGGGAGAACAGGCTGTGTAGGGAGTTTTGATGTAGTTTTGGGTGGTTTTCTTCCAGTCATAATAGGTGATGAATTGGATACCAAGCAAAGTTAACAGAAATAGCCTGAAGCTTGCGGGTGCTCAGGTGCTGGAGAACCAGCCATCAGCTCCTATTGCAGTGTGCTCAGATCCAGCCCTCAGCTGAGGGAGGCAGACTGTAACATACCTTGTAATTGTAGACTGCAAACAAGCAGTGGAAGGTGACAAACAGGGAAAAGTATAGCCTACCTGAAGTAACTTAAATCACAGCTGTAAATATGACTGAAATCTAGTTTAAAATTCAGGGATTTTCCATAACTCTGAATGCACTGGTAATATGCTGTATTAGATTTGTAATTTTACCATAATGTAATATAATGCTAGACCATTTTTCAGTGTTTTCAGACACTGTCAAAAGGGTGAGCTGAAAAAAAAGGAAAAAAACTGATATAGTGGAAAAATTCAAAGAAATGTAACATCTACAAAGAAAACATCACACACTGATAAAAAAAAAAAAAAGAAAAAAAGAATCTGTGAGCTATCTCCTGAATGCATTAGAATAGATAATATTAGAGGAGTTCTACCCTTCTAATTCCTCATTGTTTGAAAAGCTAGTGAGAGGGGAATGAAAGAGCAGAATCTCATAGCCCAAAGATTTACTCTGTCACGCACAATGACTAAAGAAATATGGGGAAAAAAAAGGAAAGAATACAAACCATTTAAGTCTCAAAATTAGAAATACTGTACTGTCTCTTTTGGGTGATCCCCCTTCCCTCCAAAACTTTAGAAGGAATTTTTTTTTTTTTTTTTCATATATGTTATTCCTTCCTTGGGGAAAAAAAAGAAAATGATTCATGCAGAAAATTTCCACCAGGTCCAGTTGTAACATCTTTGCTCTTTGAAGTAGTATGATATCAAACTGCATCGTTGCATCCATTTATGGATATTAATGACAGACAAGGTATGCAACCTTGAGCTTAGCCATTCATAAACAAGAATATGAGCTGATATCAGGTTAATTTATTTTACATCACCTTGTACGTCAGATTTTACTAACAGATCATTAAAAAAAAACTAGTATCTTGACAAATAAAACTAGAACCAGATATAGAGATCCTACTGATATTACAAATTGAAAAGAATTCATATGCATGGAAAGTAGCACAGCCCAGGAAAAAAGAGATGATGAACCTCTATAATGCATGAAAATGGAGCCATTTTTCAGGAGAGTCATACCACAGCAATTGATTCCACAACAATTATAGGCATGTACTGTGCAAGTCAGGAAGTTTGCACTGCAAATTTTTTCCACTCGTCATTCCTGAAACAGTGTTCAAATCGACATCATTTTAGATTTCTAATCAGTACTTTATATGTGTTAGCCAAAAAAAAAAACCAAAACAAAACCCAAAAGCAAACAACAAAAGCAGTTAGTGGATGTTTAACTATATGTTTAATTATGGAATTTCAGTTCTAAAACCCAAGGCCAGATGCTAAGGTTGGGCTAAGGTCCCACCAAAGTTAATGAAATATTCATCCAAGTAAAAAATCCAGGGCTATCTCTGGAGGCCAGGTGCAAATTTGCAGCTTAGTTTTTATCACATCTGCTTACATACAGGTATGGCAAATAGTATATGCGATTCCTGTTTGGACAGGGGCTTGCCTGATACAGCACTCACACAAAACACAGGTCCAGAATGATCACTTGAGTTTAAAGGGTGTTTTCTTGCTTTCACAACTTCAGTACTGCTAGCGATGGGTTTTTTTTGCATGGCATTTACATGCACATAGACAGACTTGAGAAGTCCTGGCAGTCAGGTGAAGTCCCTAGTGATTGGAAGAAGGGACATATTCCACCTATATTCAAAAAGGGTAAAAAGGTGGACCCTGGGAACTACCAACCTGTCAGCCTCACCTCTGTGCCTGGGAAGATCATGGAGCAGATTCTCCTAGAAAGCCTGATAAGGCACATGGAGGACAGGAAGGTGATCAAGGACAGCCAGCACGGCTTCACTAAGGGGAAATCCTGCCTGACAAACCCAGCGGCTCTCTACAACAGAGTGACTGCATCAGTGGACAAGGGACGACCTGTGGATGTGATCTATCTGGACTTCTGCAAGGCCTTTAACACGGTCCCCCACAATATCCTACTCGCCAAGTTGGAAAGATATGGATTATATTACATTATATTATTAGAATTACATTATATTACTTCTGATTTAATGACTTTACATAGGCTTCTAGGAAAGTCATGTATTGATTTTAAAGTTCTCCTTTTTAACTGCCATTAAGAGACTTCCAGAGGACTTGCTACAGCATAGCTCTCTGATCTTTTTTCTATTTTTTAACCACATGATTATTTAAAATGTAGATTGCCTATTTAATTTGACCTGAATTTATGTATGCTCACAACCTCAAGGGGCGATTTGTTACAAGGTGTATCTTTAGAAAATGCAGTAGTGAGACAATATACACCTTCCTTTTATCTCACAGAACCACACCTTCCTCCTGCCAGGAAATGTCTTGCTTCATCTGTTCAGTATCTTTTGCTTCAATCATGTACAAAAAATGTGTAATCATTTTTTCTAAAGATTAAAGTCTAAAACCAATGTTTGGTGGACTTATATTCCTGTTTACATTAATATATTAGACAGTAACCTATAGTATGATAGCAACCTTACATAAAACCCTTTGCAGGGAAGGAAGGCAAGGATGGATATTACTGAACATCCTTCAGAAAGAAAGGTGAGGCATAAATGGACTTTGGATTTTGTAAGCCTTCTCTGCATGTGGTGTTGAGATATTGAATTTGTAGTGACATACTGAAGGCAAACAGCACAATAATCAGATGACCAACAAGCCCTGCCTACATTCTCCATGCAGCAGTTTTATTTTCACCTATTATTCCCAGGCTGCTGCTGAGGTTCCCCAAAGGCTCTGACCTCAAAAGGCTGGAGAATCAGTGAAACAGTTGGGTTTTGCTTGCTTGCTCTTTCTTCAATTAAGAATCACTGCATGTAATATAAATAAATCATCAACAGTCACATGAACATTGTTTTCTCCTAGAAGACAAATTAAAAGGCAATCTTTTTTGTGCCTGAAAATTGTGCTAACAAATCGAACACCAGCATTATCCCACTGGTAAGTTACAAGCTCCAAAGAAGTTTGTAGAGCATATTCCTTGCACAGAAAACTGGCTCAGGGGAAATCACAGGAAGCCCATTGTTTCAAACTTTAAAGTAAACCTTGACAAAAGACTCGGAACTGACTGCATGAAACAATCCTCAGCAAAAAGAAGAAAAAAGATGAAAAGCCCTGCTACAGCAGTATTATGCACTGCAGTTTCCAACAACAGCTTCACACAACAATTCTTTTGGCATTGGGGGCTGTTGTTCCAAATCTCCCTTAAACCAAAATTCTAATATAAATGCACTGAGATCAGCCAATTTTCACCTACTTGGGCGATGAAGAATAATGAACCCATAATTTATAAACTACTTCCATCCAGCTGGCTCAGGTTTGCTTAAAGCTGCTTTAAACTTCCAAGCCTGCCGTCAGCCTGGCCCAACTCTCCATCCCGCTACAACATCTGAGGCAACTGCAGTGCTTCCTGGATTATAAATTCCCTATGCTTTATATAGTTATACTGAATATAGGCATTTTGCTTTTCAGTTTCTTCTTTCCTTTCTCCCGCTACCAGAATAGTTGAGTGCTTTGGTTATCTTGGTGCTATATGACCTTATTTGGACACAAGAAGTATTTATCATCTTCCCATTTGTACTTCTTCGGTGTTGTTAATGAAACACTAAGAAAACGGAGAGGATAGTAGATTAATTTGTAATGAAACCAAACACAGAAATTGTCTGATATTTCACTAACGTGTAAAAGTGCTTTATGAGGGAAGACCCCTAACTATGTGTAATAAGGGCTCAGTAGGCACCAGGAACAGAAGCAGAGTATGTAAGAGTCACACAGCTTTCTGTTCAGGATAATGAAGAAGGGTGGGACCTATTTCTGTTTGATAAATGTTATATGAATTTACTTCATTAAGGCTTATTTCCTGCAGCTATAAGAAAATTACTTTGGACTAAGAATAAATTAGATGCTTTATTAAATGTACTTTGCAGTTTTATTATCCTAACTCTTATTCTTGAATAAAACCTCCCTGTTTCCAGACTCATGCTATTACTATGCATGATGGTTTCTGTACTAACCATTTCTTTTTTTTTCCCCCTCAATGTTATTTTCTAGAAGTCTCTGTGCAGAACTTCTAAGGGTAACATCTACAATTTCACATACAGAGGATCTAAATTTTTAGCCAACAGAAAATACCCCACAACTCCAAGTTTTCATCTATTTTGAGGTCAAAACACTCACCAAATTCTGAAGTCTTTTCCATTCCAAGCTACAATGAGGACAGATCACAACGGTATTCAGATTTCAGCCAAGCTTGAGTATCATTCAGCTGAAAGGTTAATTCACCTACAGAGAGTAAATCAGACACCCAAACCTCAGCTGTTTTCAAGTTATGCCCGAAGATAAAAGATACCTCATTAGAACAGTGTCCCACACCTCTGGCTGCATCCAGGCTAGGAAACAGGCTGGTTTGGTTTTGTGGGTTTGGTTTTTTTTTTTTCATTTTTGACAAATTAAATCTGCACAGAAGGCATACCTTTAGGGTTTGCCAAGACCACCCAGCAAGGTGGTTACAGAGGCAGAATTAGAACTTGGGACTTCCTGGTTTATTGTCTTAAGTTAAAACTACTAGACTGAGCTTATTCTAAAGGGGGAAAAAAAATGTAGCCAGAAAGTAAACTTCTACAGCATGGTAGTAAATTTAGAGCTTGTTAGAATGTTGAAGATTAATGGCAACAGGAGGACTTTTGTAAAAATCAGGATAACTTTGGGAAAGTCTAATGTACTGCTTGCTCTGCTACAATGCAGAACACCCGATGCCATCTGCAAATGGTTTAAATTGGTTGCCACTTACAAATGGTTTTAAAGAAATTCCTACTGACTTGACCAATGTTTATCTGCAGCTGCAATCTCTGTTTCTTCATATTTTAAGCCAGTGTAAATCAAAGGAGCTCTGGAAGCTCTCCCTATGGTTATTTTAAACTGTGCTGATGTTTGTTTTGGTTTTTTTTCCCATAGAGGAATCTAAAAGTGATAAATTAAAAACAAAAAAACCCTGCAGGCATTAATTTCACTTTGTTAGTTTACAACAATAAGGTAACAGAAGTATTTCAAAGCTTTAGCTGGACAGAAAAATGTTTCTGCAAAGAATGCAAAGAATCTTATACTTCTGTTTTAAAGGATCATCCACTATGGTGTGAATAAACACTCTGCAGTAAATAACGTTGCTACATTTGCAACTTCTCTGAAGTCTGTCACATCCCGATGTCTCATATAATGTTACACCTCAAACTGATTCAGAAGTATTGTAGCAGAGACCCTAAGCATCTAAGAGAACTACAGAAACAGAGCAGTCATGTTTTCCCCATCCATCACTTCACAGATGAGGGAGGGATAAAATTTTCATTGACACCTAATAGAGCACACACAGCAGATGTTTGCTTAGTTCTTCTGCTTTGAAGATATTGTCAAGCACTCTGCTGACAGCCATTAGTGTTCCTGCTTGTTTAGACACAGCTCTGAAATGAAGAGATATGGAACATGGAAAGTATTAGACTTCAGTGATTTCACAGCGCGACGACAATGTTGTATTTTAGAAGCCCATTGCAAATCCAAGTCTAAAAGACATTCAAGTACTACAGCTTGAACTATTATTTCAGGCTATTTGGGAGGAAAAAAGCGCCTGCGACCCTGAACATTTCTTGTGCAAAAAAAAAGTAGTCACCTCCACACTGTCACCAAGCATGAAAACTCCCCTCTCATCCTAGTTTTATGGAAGCATGGAGGCAAAGGATATCTGTACCCAGGGGATGAGCAGAAAGATTCTCCATGGCAATTCTACATTAGCTGTATAGAAAGAGGTCAACCAAACACTGGACTCTGGCCAGTGATCTTCAGTTCTCTTTTCTCTAGATGAAGCCTGGAGTGATCACCCTTTCCACAGGACCACAGGGCAACCACCAGGCCTGAGTTGAGCAGCTGACCTACCAACAGCTGGTTTATTATTTGTTTGGCACACAAAGATGTGGTGTCAAGAACAAGCTGTGGCATGTGCAACTGCCCTGACAAAAATCTGATAAAAGTCCAGGGCTTGTCAGAGACCTAATAAAGGTTGGTTCAGTGCCTCACAGCCATTAAACAGAGCCTCATGGCAATTCACCAGCACCCCAGGGTCCAGGCCCTTAGCCTGTCTTTGTTATGGGCTTGCCTCCAACTAATTAGAAAGGCCACAGTGCACACTCAGCTGGTGCATAAATGAAGAGCCGATTTTGAGTTGGTGGTTCCTTCAGAGCAGTTGTGAATCCTCCCCTTGGATATATGGGACACAGTCCAAGGATGCTTCAGCAGGTTGAATAAGCCTCATCCCCCCCTTTGGTGAGTGAATATTTCTTTTCCTTTAGAGAGCCCTTACCCTTTCTGGGTTAGAGAGTCCCTTTGGGTACCCTTGTGTGGAAGGTTTTCCCTTTATGAGTGAGCATGTGAACATTTTGGTTCATCTTTCTAGGAAGAATAGTCCTTGAAGCTTAGAAATTAGTTGTGTAGTACTATATTCCTAACTGACATCCAAATTTGTAATTTAATTTTGTCAGAAGGAGAGCTGAGTAATTTTGGTTACAATAAACCTACATTTTGGGTAGCTGCTGCTGTCTGTTTTGTGGGTGCCTCCATGACACAACTGTGTCATACGCTTCTTGCAGAACATTCTTAACAAATGCTTCTGGACCTCAACCCATAAATTCAAGTTTACATAATTCTGTGAATTTAGCACACCCAAGGTGTTATAAAACACATAGGGGATGGAGAAGCCGCTAACCAGAGAGCCTCCTGCTCCTGCAGAGCAGCTTCTGCTGATACCAGCAAGCACTGATGGGATTTTTCTCAATAGAGAAGGATATGCACACTTTCTGCAACTTCTCCTTTGAGTTCAAGCAAACAGGCAATGTGAAACACCTGAAATGAGATTTTGCTCAATCAAAGTAAAAGTCTACACTTCCTTCTATCATGTCTGCTTCCATCTAACAACTTGGAAATTAGTCCTCTCTTACTATTTAAAAATTTGTTCCTCTTGATACATGGATTCATTTTTTGCAACTTAGGTTGTGATTTAATACATATGGTACTTTATATAAATTTACAAAATTATTCTCATACCTGTGGAGGTATTGTTTATGAGAGCAAAGAAAAGAGGTTGCAACAACTGCACATGCCAGAACCTAAGTTCAACTATTTAACAAGCTAAATATGTGCATTAAAAAAGAAAACACTTCCATTGTTCTGTGAAAATCTAACAAGCCCAAAGTTTTAATAGTTTCTCCTCCTGCTCTCCTCCTTCCAATAAGCTTCCCATATAGCCAGAAGGGACTTCTGCTTGCAGGGACAGCAATACTAACGCTAGGCTGAGTTCCCGATAGAGTGGTATCCTGTTTACCAAAGGCATATAGGAACTCACAACAACTAGTGTGGATTTTCTTCTCGATGCTTCAGGCTACATTATAAAGGCTTAAAATAACTACTACACAGAATTCAGCGTTGGGAATCACTACTGAAGAAAAGCATGCATTTTCTTGTGGATATTTATAGATTGCTCTGCTTCTACAATGAGCAATTTGGAAGGGTAAAGCTGTCAACATTTTATTTCCATTCAGAAACTATGTAGTGATTTATGCCTGTTAAACTTTCCATGGTTACATGTTTCACGACTCACTTTCTAGTAATTCCTTTTATTAAACTCATCCTACCAATGAACTAAAGCTTGGTAATAGCCACAGAAAGAACAGCACAGCAGTTTTATTTTAAAAATGTGGGTATTTTGTTATCTGCTTTTGAACAATCATTAGTCTCTACATTGGGTATCATATTAAAAGCTGTGACACCTTTCTGTCCTGGTGGCCTGGGTTTAAGAGAGAACAGAACTAACTCTGTTCAGTGATTTTCCTTTTCAGCTCAGTTCTTCTCACTCCCTGCACTGTCTGCAGTCAGCTGCTGTTTCACGGGCAGCGGCTGCTGCTGGCAGTGAGAACACCCCATGGGC
>JAAGNO010018011.1:0-12608 GCA_033439905.1 Ceryle rudis
ACCTGCAGGGAGGAGTGGACAGGGCAGGTGACCCCAAACTGACCAACGAGGGATTCCATCCCATAGACGTCATATTCAGTATAAAGCTGAGGGAAATGGAGGGTCTATAGTTTGCTTGCTTGCTTGCCCTCCCTCTGGGGGCTCCTGGGCTCTTCTCCCCTCTTGGATCACTTTGCCAGCTTTGCTTAGCTTGGCTCAGATCCTTTTTAGGTTCCTTCCTCGGAGCATCCAAGGAGGGCTCTGTCCATTCTGCCTTCAATCCCAGTCGGTGTGTTCCTGAATCCGGTACCAGAATCTGGCTCCTGAACACAGCTCCCGTCTGCTGCAGGTCCCAGTCTGGGACTTTCCCAGTGTCTGCTCCATAGCATCAGTGGTGATGGTGAGGTAATTACCATCAGAGGGGTTGGGTTTGATACTGGTTTTGTATATATTTGTACATATTCTAATTATTATTACTATTATTCTCATTAAAGCTGTTCTAGTTTCCTTTTCTAATCACTAAGTCTCTCTCCCTTATTCCTTTTCTCTTCCCCTTTGTGGAGGGAGGGGGGTTAACAGAGAGCGTCTGTTACAGGTCTAAGGGGCCGCCCTGAACCTAAACTGTGACAATGTTAATATAATTTTTTTTATTTTTAACCTCAGTGACAATTAAGGGCTCCTGAAATTAAGTGTTTTATCTATTGCCAAGGTGAGTGCAGGGAGAAAATAAGAGACTGGTGCTAGCCATTCTTTCACTATATTCAATTACCAGGGAAAATGAGTCTTCAGCTACAGTACTTCCACCTTGAGTAAGGTCCATCAAACACTCCTGCTGCAAGTCTTTCACATTTCCTTGCAGCCTCTAACAAAAGCTACTGACATTACAGAACAGCTTTGTCACTAAACATTGCTTATGTAAAGAGATCCTCCTTGGTTGCTCTATCCCAGCTGAAACCAGGAGAGTAAGGAACAGACCGCTGAAGAGAATTCAGAAGCCAAGTGATTTCACAGCTAGCTAAATCCACCTTAATTCTTTGCTGAAGCCCATGGAGTTATTGGGATTTATGAGGGATAACATAGTACTCTACGTATTGAGCCCTGCAGATGTTTTTCGTTTTGCTTTCCTTTACTCTCCTTCATTAGGAAGGAAGAAGGCTGTTAGAAAGGATGGAGTGCTGAAAGCTATACAGTTGTAATTGCTGTGGAGTCAGAGGATGCCCGTGCCAGGGCTCTCTCTCTTGCTTATTTAGGAAAGGTTTTAACATTCCTCTCCAATTATGCCTGAAAGGTATGCAAAGCCAGCCCTGGGTGTAATGCCCCTGAATTCCTTGTAAACCACAATTTGGCACCCTTGCATGGCTTTGAAGGTTCATTACCCATACATGAGTTCTTAAAGAGCTGCAAATCTAGTTAAGGTTGTATTAAATGCCAGATTGGATGGACGGGAAATAGCCTTGGGACTTCTGTTCACTCAGGAGATGAGGGCAGGTGCCAGCATGTTTTATTAACCGAGTAACCAACAGATGAACAAATTCCAAATATTTTCACATAATGGATGTAAACAAGCATAAATAACTGGAGCTGATGGAACAATATTGATATTTGGGAGCTGAAGGCTTGGTTGATTATCTAGTAAGCCACTGGATTTCTCTGCTGCTTGCTTTTGAAAGCAAGAATACAGCCCATACGTATAACATGACAAGGATCCTGTTCACATCAGCTGGGCTAATGCAAAGTATTACCTAACCCCATTTCTGTTCTTCAGTAAAGATGTGTATTCTAACTCCTGTTATCAGACAGGAATGAGGTATCTCTTCTCTACATCTGCATGCCCTTAGATAAGAGCAGTTAGCTTCTGCACTGTAGAGTGCACATTGTAACCTGGCTGAGCAGAGACAGGACATCTTTATGGCAGTCAAGAGAGATGAAAAAGGCAGGCAAGGAAGACACATAGCAGGCACTCAAATGTGGATATAGTCGCAGTAACAACAGATTCTAGGGGTGAGTTTATATTGTCAAAAACTACATGCCCTATATTTCCATCCTCACTACTCTCTGAGCAGAAAATGTCCAAGCTATAGGGAGAAGTAAGGGAGGTAAGGGGACATAAGAATATCCAAGAGTTAAAAGGCTTAGAGGTGTGCTAAAGAATAAATAGACCTTCACAAAGAGCACCATTAGAAAATGAGAACATTTCTATAGCTTTCTGGAGCATCCTTTTCAAATAATCAGGCATTCACAGAAAAGGTATTGTTTTCTAAAACCCACCGAGTTTCAGTGAAATAGCAAATTCTATCCGAGAATGGTGTGAGGATGAATTTTACACAGCCATGTTGATGGATCATCTTATTTATACTGACAGTACTTTTCAGTGAACAATATTCATCTAGAATGGAGTGGGAAGTCTGCACAAACTGCACCCTGTGTTTCTATACCATGCAGACTACCCTTTTCCAAAGTCATGCTGCACAAGCGGAAAACTTTTAGGTGGCTTTGTGGCTAGATCTAAATGTTTTGTAGTAGACCTACCCAAGGGTAGCATGATAGTGATGTGTTACAAATAGAAGAAAAAGAAGAACTTTATGGCTAGCTGGAGGTGAGAGAAGAATCATTTGGGATCATTTAGCTGGGAATACACAGCCAAAGAGAGAAATACATTTCACAGTCCAGGCATGACCAGTTGCTGCCTAGAGTCCACCGTGGATGGCAAGGCAAATGGTATATAGGCAGGTTGTACGTGACACAGTAACAGCATGACAGATTTGTAGGGAATGAAACAAAGTCATTGTTAATGTTTGCAATTTACAGGGCAGTGTTTTAGCCAGAAAAGCTGAAAATTAATGATACATGTCAAAGTAGAGGGGTATTTATCAAACAACTTGCAAAACTTGTCTGAGAAAAGTGAAGGCTGATATTTTATCTTTGAAACCTGTCTGTCAACTGTGGTAAGTATACCAGGATTCTGTGAGGTGGCTGTTGCTGGCCATACTTCAAGACCCATAGTTAAGAAATGCAAAGGCAGAAAGTACTGGAGGCACTGAACTGCTGTACAGTAATCCCACAGGAGCCCACAGGTCTCCTCTCATATACCCCAGCCAGGGAGTATGTCTGCACATGAAGCAGCTGTATGTGAAAGTGAGTAAGGCAGAAGAGCAACTTCATACCTGCACTGTTTATAGAGCTACCAGGTTTTGATGGATGCACCTGCCTTGGTGGTTTGTTAGAGAAAGATCAAACCTGACCAAATCTGCTGGAGTCCTGCGTAAGCCAGCCCAGCTGGCTCTGCGCTCAGAGGCAGATATGGGTGAGAGAGGCTCTGCAGCAGCCAAGGTGTGCAGTCATATTTTTATATGAAGCAACACTTAACTTCTGATTAATTTGCTGTGCATCCATTGGGATGGAACTGGGCATTGACACTGTTACGCAGATCCCTTAACTTCTGGATCTTTGAAAGCATCAGATGCTGGCCTTTTCATTTGCTCAGTTCATAGCCAAGTGAGCAAACTGATGGCAAAGTCCCAACAGATGAAACAAAACCAGACCACACAGCCTCTACTCCAATTTATCAACCTCAAGAATTATTTGGTCTGACAAATGTGTTGTAAGTATATATGTACTTTACAAGTAGCATCTCCGTGTAGGTTGTGTGTTAGTATGGCAGATAAGGAGGACTGCACTGTGCACCCATACTCAGGTCTCATTTCTTCCCTGTACTTCCTGCTTCAGCAATGCAACCTGTCCTGGCTGTGCCTCTTTTTTAAGCTGGATAAATATCTGCTAGGAATAAGTCAGGTATGGTTGATTTTAAACTGCGGTGAGGAATGGATTAGATGACTTCTTGAACTTTGTTTTAGCCTCATTTTCTAAATCTTATTAAAATGTGTTAAGGTGTACTTAAATATTTATAAAAATAGGAAATATTAAAATACAGTGAAACTAAGACCACAGCCTCAGATAAGGTAAGTCAGTTCACCAAAATTCAAGTCAAAGTTTGAAAATGTGTATTTCTTACTAAGCTAGTAAACAGTTACAATGACAAGGTGAGATTGTGAGAGATTACAGAAAATCTATTATTTATATCATATTAAAAAACATTGTCAAGTAAATCAGGTAGCTGTACTTTTCATCCTGAGAAGTGAATTCACACATCTTCTTACTGAAAGACAACTGTTTTTGGAAAGATACATCATACTAGCAGGCATTTGCTTCTTGGCCAATCAGGAGACAGTCCCCTGGAAGAAATGCTGCAGAGATGGGGACCAAACACAGAAAACAATGCTACACACCCTTATGCTACATAGCCTCTAACCATTGGTTTTACTGCAAACCTGCTAGCTGGTAACAGCAGTGTAACACACATATCAGTAGGAAGGATGTTAAATAGAGTTTCTGTCTTACAGAATAATTTTTTGCAATGTGATAAATAAAAGAAGACCACATTAATATATAATTATGCAAGAGAAAATACTATAAAAATAATAAATTAAAATACTTTTCACATTTATTATATAACTCTACAGCATGTACACTTGTTGTAAATACCAATTTGGTGTGGATTTAAAATCAAGTATAACTTCACAAAATGATTCAACAACAGATAAACAAAATTAAACTCCTGAAATATTCAACAGCAAATTTCTTTAAAGTTCATTAATGATTACTATTGAAGGATACATCTAGAGAAGTGAATCTATACTTCACTTCCATTCCAAATAACACACCAAATACCTGCATATTAAATTTCATGTGCTCACTACCTGAAGATGACAGGAGAAAGACACGTCAATTTGTGATGAAAAATATTGGTATTATATGACATGGCAAGAAATTTTTCCAAGTGATGTTTGAAATCTTGCCACATCTGCAGCTTTAGTTACAGTAAAATTAGTTACATGTAAGATAGTCCTTCGTTACAGAGACTTTGTCTGCCCCTTCATTCCTCTCAGGTCGCCTGCTCAACTGATGCTGTGCAGTCCCCTCCTTTGTGCCTTACACACCTTTAAACCCTTATAGCAAACGTGGAAGGCCAAAAGACACACAGAGATCACAGGTTCCCTAAATTTCTATCTCCAGCCACCTTGGAACATACAGTTTTCTTAATGTTATTCCATTACCTACATGCCTCTGTCTCCTTCTGAATGGATTCTCCACGTAAGATTTAGTCCAGTATTGATCACAGAGAAGATCATAATTACTCTTGCAATTCAAAAACACTGACGATTTGTGGGACTACTCTGGTCAGTGAGAATGTATGGACATGGGGTTAGGAAACCTTAGTAATGTTCTCTCTGCTGCCTTACACTTTGCTTACTATTGGAAAAGAGCAAGCAGATAAATAATATTCCCTATTGCTGTAAAGCTACATGACACAGAAGGTATGTTATAGGTATAGGAAGAGTTCTTGCTCTTTCTCCTTTCCTTCTGTTAGAAAGTCGACAGTTTGGGGATTCTCAATATAAGGAAGATGTAGATGAACTCGAGCGAGTCCAGCAGAGAGTCATCAAGATGGCCAGAGGATTGAAGTGTGTGACCTGTGAGGAAAGGCTGAAGGAACTGGGCTTGTGTAGCCCAGAGAAGAAAAGATTTAGGGGAACAAACAGCAGCTGTAAAGTCCTGAAGAGAAGATTACTGATATAACCCAAGCGTATGGCAGGAGAATGAGAAACAGTGCTCATAGACATAAGGCAGGTTTCAAGAGGATATAAAGGAAAATTCCCCACTATGACGGCAATGAAACATTGAAACAGGAGATTGCCTGGAGAAGTTGTGGAATCCCTGTCCTTGGAGATTTTCAAGACCCGTCTGGACAAAGCCCAGAGATACCTAGTCAGAAATCAGTGCTGTTTGCTTTGAGCAGGAGATTGGACAAAATAACTCCCTGAGGTCTCTCCTAATCTGTAATTCTAATGTGGTCCAAAATCAACAGCTGTAGGTGCCAGATCTTGGCACTGAAAGATGCCTCTAAATATGAAGCTCTTATGTCCCACATCCTGCCATGCAATTGCATGAGCTGTGTCTAAGACAGGCTCATTAGCTGCTACAGCAAAGCCAGCTCTTCATTAGTCAACATTCTCACTGCAGCACCCATACATTTGATTTTAATCTTCATTACCAATCTACTGAGTTTATTTTCCAGAGATTTGTTGTTTCTAATGATACCTATCTGCAGTCCAGCTGTTTTCAGCCTTTTTTGAAAACAACTTTGTCTTCATTCAGGTGTCTGGGTAGAGCAATCTACCCACACTCTGTCAGTGCAAGATATAAAACACGCTTGCCTGGCACCAGCTGGTGGCCTGACAGTGTCCATTGCCAAGCTGATACTGGATTAGTAGGTGCTGTGGTTTATCCAGGCTGTTTGTGACTTGGTCAAAGAAGTTTAGCAGGTAGTTCACACTACATGACAAGTTATAAGACAGATTGATTAGATGCAAGCAAGCACTCTCCAAATTCTCTTACACATGCAGTAATATGCCCATCAACCTTCAAACCTGAACTACATGGAAATTTTCAGAGTCTTACTCCCTGAAGACAAAAGAAGATAGGCATGCCAGCTGTTGAAGGACAGCATTTCACTTGCAAGATGATTTTCCAAGTAATGTTAAAAACCCTGCCATACATGTGGCTTTGGTGGCAAATTAAGTTGATGGACTAAGCTAGGTTTTCAATTTATGTGACAATGTTAATAATAGTGCATTACATTTATAAACTATGTTCCACTTCAGGCTCTCTAAACCAATTTACAAGCAATTACTTTAAAAATACTGCTAAGTGTATTGCTACCCATGTATTACAGATGGGAAAGAAATCACAGAAAGTGTCAAAACACCTACAGGTGTACAGGAGTCCTTGATCTAACCAGAAGTTGCATCCAAATCCCCTGAGTGCTAGTCCTCTCCTTTCATGAAAGATTGCATGTCTTTTCATGTTCCTGCCTTTTTCTTACAGGTATTTTGTTTCTTTTAAGGCTGATGGCTCTGTACAGCCATCTTTCTACTTCTTTGCCTTAAATAATTTCTTTAGTGTGAACGTTATACAGCTGCCATAGAAATATATTGTGTTCTATTCAATAAGAAATCTATGCCAGTTGAAATTAATTGCCAAATTCTACTTTCAGTGAAGTCAGTGGAAGTTTGATCATTACACCAAGTGAGACAGGTCAAATATTAAAAAATACAGGAAGTGTGAGATGAAAGATAGGCAGTGAGATGATTTGATACTGGTATAGAGAATCAAGCATAATGATCATGTGTCCAGGTGAGTGAATAGACCATTTGTGTCATCTAGCCAATGCCCTGGAGAAAGAACCAGAAACCTAAATTACATTAATTATACAAATGCTCTGGCAGCTGTCTTTGGCAGTTACATGTATTTTTGATTAAATGCTTCCCAGATCCTAGAGACAAGCCCAAACTAGCCCCCAGAGTTCAGATACTTACACAACAGTGAATCACAACCAGACTTGTGATTGTCTCAGCTTTCCAATGAGCTGATCCAAAAATCCCAGCTCTAATGCCCCAAACCTTGGGAAAGTAGGGGTTCATACCTTGGTACAGGCATAGCAATCCAAATCTAGCATTAGCACACATCTATGTTTTGCATAGCATATCTTCAGAGCACCTTTCTTAGAAAAAAAATACTATCTGTCTATGCCTAAAGCTTGTTTCTTCCACAAGCCATTAACAACATTCAAGGGAATACTGTAAAAAAAGAGGTTGAAGGTAACCTTTGTCCCGAGACAACCCCCTAATAACTAATAGCTGTGGGATTTCTGAGATGGAGATTGTATTCAAGCAGCTGAAAAGATATCATCAGAGCCAACATACAAGTTGTTTTATGGAGCATATTTGTAGAAGGACTTCAGAAGTGTATTCAGATGCACCCCCACTACCCTGGCCCATCCTGGGCAAACAGAATTTCATTTTGGTTTGGGCAAGAAAGTGAAAATTTTAGATCTGCTATAAAACTGGTAGTACTTATTAAACAGATGACTATCTCTGCATACAAATCAAAATGCAGCTTTTAGAGGAGCTCCACACCATAGTGTGAGAAGGGCAAGAAATGTGTCAGCATGAGTGTGGGCTCAGCTCAGGCTCTGCTCAAGTACGTAGGAGGAAACAGAAACTTAACTGACACATTTTTCCAAAGGTCTAATTTACCCAAAGCAAACCATTATAGTTATAAACAAGTCTCGCCTAGAGATGATGTGCTGAGCTGAGTCAGTGAAAAATCTTCAGGGAGAGATGGAGGCACAGCTGGCTGGTGGGCACAGGGCAGCACCTGCAAGGAGCCTGCTCTCTCACCAGTTCAGTCAGCAGTTCAGCATGGGGCTTCTGGCAAGGGATTTTGTTGCTACTTGTGTCAACGTCCTCATCTATTTTCCTTTCTTAATATGGCCATCAAGAGTTAGTGCTTGTAGGATACTATACAGTTCTCAGAAGGACTACTGCACTTCCTAACTATGTTTTATAAAGAAAACAGTGACGTCCATAAAATAGGTGACTGCCCTCAACAGTATTTTTTTCTCTAGATTTATGGCTAGTTTTTTCTCAAAGCACAGCTACGTGCTTCTGTTTCTTTGACAGATAAAGCATCAGATCAACTAATATCTCTCAATACAAATTTTTTTTTTCTCTAATTCCACTTGAGCATCAGATCTTCTGACCTAAAAGGCCAATTTTTTCCTCCCACAAACATCAGTCAAAACAATATATCTACTTCTGCAGGAAAAATTTAGTTTATTTAGGTTTCAATGCCACTATTTTGGAATTCTACACCTACACAAAAGATCCACCTTCTTTCCTACCCCTAACTTAACACTGAAAATACTTTATTGCTAAGTCCTTTAAATAGGGTAATAATAGTCCCTTAAAAAAGGTGAAAAGCAGTGATGCTGGGTTTTTTACTTAAGCTCCCTGTAAGGATCTCTTTGGATAATAATGGTGACTAGGTATTAGTAGTGAAGGAAAATGCAGATTATCTTTTCCCCTGTGTGAAAGAAGAAACACTTGGCCAGATCCCAGGCACTATGGGAGAACAGAACCACAGAGCATTTCAGGAGACATTCTGTGGCTACCACTGAAATGATTCAAACGGTAATTAACTATTCCTGCTATCCCAAAATACAGGTGCATGTGCATTTGGGAATGAGACAAGCATCAAATTGCAAACTGAGTCACTCATCAAGCTTGTTTTACCCTTCCAATTATGCAAGCAAGTTTGTGACTCAGCATCTACACGTGTCCTTCACTGACAAGACAAATCAGTTCTGCAGCTGAGTCAGTCAGAGCAGCCCTTTTCACAGGATAAATTCTGTGAAGCCTTTATTCTGTGTGCAGTTACCTATGTGAAATAAATAGTTTTTAAAGGAGAATAATCTTCAGCTCATCTTCAAATAAGGAACTAATGGGGGAGAGAAAAGCTGTCATGGGATTACACTGATCATTGTTAATGGTCCTTTAACTAAAAGAGATTAGATTTTCTTTCCAGTAGTGTTTTCTGCCACTACTGTTGTATGTTCATCCCTTGCTTAAAAAAATCACCTGGCAACTGGCTGTAATTGAAATTGCAGTTGAGAATGAATTTCTTTAATTGTCTTTGACTTTTCTTTCAAGAGCTGCAGATAATTTCCTACATTTTAGAGTGTGCCAAGGGTGGGGGTGTCATGACAGTTACAGGCAGTCACAGACTCATGCACAAGTTGGCATGGGAATCTGCGCCAGCCTGTTCCTGGAATGCTGACATCTTTTGCTGGCGCATCTGGAACCAATAATAATCTTTCCTTACCCTTCAGGCTTGATCTTTTTAAGGTGCCAAGTATGAATGACTATTGCCAAAGGTCTTAGCACTTGAAATACATAACCTTTAACACCTACCGACAGAACCTCTAGGCTGAAAGTGAAGAACCCACTAGATAGATTGCACTCCCTTTTCCCTGCCTGTAAGAAATATATTCCATTAGTCCAGTTCAAAACTGGGTATCTTCATGGCCATGTCCAGAGCTGAACCTCACCAATAGCCATGTTAGCTGGTATTACAATAATCCCATGGTGACACCATGAAGGAGGCCCCACATGGTGAACTGCAGTACAAACTCTGTAGTAGAATGGCTGAGACAAGAGGAGCTTGTCGTTAGGTTACACGAGGCTGGAAAAGATAGACAAAAGGGTACCGAGAGTTATGGTTTGCAAATGTTTTCATTTCATACTGAAGGCTTTTCCAAAACGTCAGAAATGGGTTTCACTACACAGCTGTATGTGAATAACAAATTGTCTATTCTTCACAGCAGCTATTCTGAGAGATGCATCAGCCGTCTTCTACATGATCTACGCACATCCTGTTGGGTCTCTAGATCACAACCCCTGTGTCGACAGTTTTCACAATGACTGGTGCTTTTCTTAAAGCCTTTATCCCTTCAACCATTTGAGAATATGAATATTTCAGCTTTAATTTTCTAAACCTAAGTACCTTCAAACCTCATACAAATAAATACTTTCAAACATTTATGGAGAAAAGCAAATATAAACTAAGTGAAACACAGAATATCAAAATGTAAAAAAAAAAAAAAAGCAAGCAAACAATATTACTTAAAAAAAAAAAAAAGCACCACCACAAACAAAAAACCCCAAAACAACAAACACACGAACAGGAGAAACCCCCACCATTTAAAAATTGTACTTAAAAATGTCCAGGTTCAGGTGATTTCTGAGTGCCCAGGTTTGACAGCTCTTTGTCCTTCTCAGCCTTCCCAGGGAGGTGGTTGAGTCACCATCCCTGGAGGTATTTAAGAAACCAGGTAGACCTGGTGCTTCCGGACCTGCTCTAGTGGCAGGCATGTAGGGGGTTATTCTGTGTTTCTGAAGTCGTGTTTGATCGGGGGATTTAGGTGGTTTTGTTATGGGTATGGTTGGACTCGGTGATCTAGGAGGTCCTTTCCAACCACGAGTATTCTGTGATTCTGTGATTTGTCCAGCAGTCCTGGGGATTTTGCAGCACTTTTACAGTAAATACAGAAGGCTTATATACGGTTCTTATTTCAAATGAGGAAGTTTTCAACTCGATAAACAAGCAGTTAACTGGCAGTTACTGGTTTGCCTTTTCCTAGAGATGCATGGAAGGAACAGTTATATTCTTCCTTCTATAATGAGGCAAATTTCCTAGATATCCATTGCTGCTGCCTCTCCCCTTTACTCCCCATGAGCAATTCACAGTCTGAAACTTTGTAACGTGAATTAGTACAACACCCTCCGAACAGCCGAGTTGATGACTCCCCGATATCAGTGGCTCCATGCTTCTGCTATTAGTTTTTACTTTTATGAACTGACTCACTGTGTTAACAGATGAGTGTTGCCCTTGTGCAGAATATAGTCGATAGATTTGTGTTGAGATAAGGATGATGACACCAATGTCCTCCGTGTTCACTGCAGAGCAAGAGGTGAAATGATGAATGCTTGTGCCTGTGTGTGTAGGGGGGAAGCTGGAGGGGAAGGAGGCTGGCTACAGATAGGCTTCTTTGTATGGAACATTTTTAAGTACCATTCTGAAGAAATCTGTATTTTTAAACCATTATATTTATGTGGCAGATAAAAAAAGAGAAACAGCTGAATTAAGCAGCTTCCAGAGTCAAACTTAAAAAAAAGGAAAGTCACCTCCTCTGTCCTTACTCTTCCCTGCACATAGAAAGAAGACAGTGATATACAGAGCAACTCAGTAGTCAAATCAATTTCTTCTAATTTAAGTTCTTGTACATTTCTGATATCTTCTCCAGGGCCTATTTTAAAGATGTATCTTTCATCATTGTTACCTTTTTATACTTTACTGAACACAATTAATAGCTGTATTAGCTGCGACAGCTTATCTGGGGTGAATGAAGGAAAGACACCAAAAGAAAAATGTGGGCAGAACACACTTTCGTTTTGGAAAGTCCCATAGTCTTCCCTAGTTTTGCTGCATTTACTATTATTACTTCATTTTATTGCAAAATGCATGACAAGAACAAATCTTTCCCATTACAAAAATGTCTATGAACTGGCAGACTATCATTAGCTCTGTTTTTAGCCTGAAGTAGTAACCAATCACGTTAGTGGAGGGACTTTTCAAAGTGATGGCTTTGGAGTAGAGAACTTCCTTCTAAACAGCAAGTGAGAGCTGCTTCTCCCAGACCTCTACTGTGTTCTTGGTAGAGGTTTTCCATCTTATCATCTGCAGCACATTTCTCAGACCTCCACATGATTTCAGAGTCTCATCTTTAAGTGCTATGCTAGTGACCCCTACTGTGGCTCTGCTTTTATGGTGCTTCTACACTACTGTAGGAAGCTCTCAATGGCATCTAAATTAAGCTAATTAAATTGTAGTGCACAGCTAAGGCACATGGGTGTTATTCAAAGGTATCCAGAAGAAGGAGTAGACTACCATGGTAATATTCACAAGAAAGCAATGAAGCATGAAGCTACTAGACTGTCACGGTTTAGGTTCAGGGCGGCCCCTTAGACCTGTAACAGACGCTCTCTTGTTAACCCCCCTCCCTCCCCAAAGGGGAAGAGAAAAGGAATAAGGGAGAGACTTAGTGATTAGAAAAGGAAACTAGAACAGCTTTAATGAGAATAATAGTAATAATAATTAGAATATGTACA
>JAAGNO010018012.1:9522-34672 GCA_033439905.1 Ceryle rudis
GACTTTCCAGACCTGTCTGGATGCATTTCTGTGTGATCTGCTCTAGTTCTGCCCTGCTCTGGCAGGGGGGTTGGACTCAATGATCTTCAGAGGTCCCTTCCAACGCCTAACATTCTGTGATTCTGCTTTTCTACTCCCAGGTCTCTCCCTGGAATCACAAACTTTCATGCTTCTTGCACATCTTGTCCAGATGACTCCTTTTCTCAAAAGCCTGGATCACCTCTTGGTTGTGTATCATGTAATCATGTATCAAGTAATTTTACGATACATGTAATTTATTATACAAGTAATATTACATGCATCATATAACCCATCTGATAGTTGTCATGTGAGGCTTCATCATTGTTCATTTCCTCTTTAAATTCCCCAGAGTTTGGGCAAACAGGTTCTCAGGCAGCAATGTTTGGGTGTTCTCTTTCCAGTATCCCATTCGCGTATGACCTCTCACACTCACATCCCTACTGTATCTTCTGAAGTTACACAGGCTGTGTCACCAAGAAACAGCCCTGTGAATTCCCCCCAAAGGAAGAAATAGTATTTCAGTACAATGCTAATGAATGTATTAAATCCTGTTTTTTTCGGTTGATTTTGTTGTTGTTGTTTTTTGGGTTTTTTTTTACTTCTTGTTTTAAATATGATGGCTATGCTACCATGTATGCGTAGATAAAAGTGCCTAAGAAGCTATATAGGGTTTTGACCTGTCAGTGAAGCTGTGTGTTCCTCCAGTCATTAGATTTATCAGATTTTATCTTTTTAATTATATTGATCAAAGAGCTGTAAGTTCTGTCCCCCACAAAATTTCATCGTGGATGCCAGCACAGCCTGGGAACCTACTATTAGTTGCCATACTATATTTTATGAAGTACCACTGCGCTGCAATCCATTCATATACTGAGAAGATGCGTTCAGGGACTCATGGAATCCTACTATGTGCTATGGTTTTAACTGTTGCATTTTTCTTAAGTGACACCGTGATTGTGGTGTGTTGACCTTGGCTGGCTGCCAGATGCCCACCCAGACGCTCTCTCACTCCCTCCTCCTCAACAGGACTGGGGATGAGGAGGGAAATAAGATGAAAAAGCGCTTGGGATTCAATAAAGACAGGGCAATCCCTTACCAATTACAATTGCAGACAAAACAGAGACAACTTGGGAAAATTAAATTAATTTAACTCATCAGTCCGGGATGAAAGTGCGCATTATAAATGTTTTATTCAGATTTATGTTCTCTCAGACCCAGATTTTGAAGAGACACTTTTTGAAGAGCCCCTGAGAAACTTTCTTCAAGCTCAGTGGAAGAGGAGGGAAACAAATGGCAGCTACAGCGGAAGCCTGGAATCCTGGGTCTGAAATGAAGGTACGGTTGGGCAACAACGAGCTTCATAAAAGCTGTTATAAACCTGCTAGCACAACCTTCAAAATGGTGCTTTTGTAGTGGTTTTTTCATCATTCGGTATGCTTCTACTTTTCCAATCCCTTCCCTGTGTTCAGCTGAGCAAACACTGGGTAGCTTCTTGGTAATAATTAGATATTCAGTTCCACTTATGCTGATGGTACAGTAAGGAAACCTTAGGGGTCATCAGCTACTCACTGTAACTTGCAGGATGCCTGTCTTTGTGCATCTTCATATGGTGGAGAAAGGCTCAGAGGTTTTGCTAGCTCAGTAAACCTGAAGTAGGTTAAGAGGAGGGTGGAAAGAAATATGAAGTGACTCTTTCTGGTGAAATGGAGCACTGATTTGTTGAAAAGTGGTGGATCTGGAAATACATTATGGAGACCAAGAAAAACCCACTGTGGAGAAGCCAAAGGAAAGAAATTTGGGTTCTTTAGGAGTAAATAAAGGGGATTTCTAGGGTCAACAGGGGACTGCTTTTACACATAAGGGATGTTGTCTCTTTTATGAGACTTCTCTTTCCAGAAAAATGCTGCCTTTTTATTTGTTCACAGTTCCTCACTGCTTTTCTCTCACATTTTAGAGAGGCTGTGTTGAAGATTTGCAGTAAGTGAGAATGCTGCTTGGTGGCAATCAGGAAAAAAATAAAATGAAGGAGACAGTCATTAGGAATTACAGATATAATTTGTCTGTATTACCTAGTTACAGGCCTCAAACCCACATTTAAATGCATGGCTTTAGTCAGATTATAATGTTCTAAAATAAAAACTAGAGGTTTGGGGTTGGTTTTTTTTTTTGAGTCGGGGTGCATTTATGAAACCTACACTCAAGTTTAGGTTGTGAAGAACCAGGGGCTTTTGATCATAATCCTTCTATCCTCTCTTTTTTAGTCTGATACTCATTTTGGATTCTTTATTGATTGTCATGGAATTATGTATTTTTGTAGTGTTTCCTCTGTATTGTGTACACTACTCTAAACACTACTAGTGGTTTCTACTGTAGTGTTTAGAAAGTAAAACCTTCTTACAGAACATAAACATAATCTTATAGTTTGCATTGTAGGGCTCTACCTTATTTATCAGGTTCTCTAACACAATAACATAGTAAGTATGTGCTTGAAAAAGTATTGTAGAGCTTGTCTGAAATAATTTTTCTCATCACATCAGTATTTCAAGTTTATAAAGTAACTTTGTTACAAATGGAGACCTTGAAATCTTAAATTAACCAAAGCACTTTTCTCTGCACTGTTTCACCATCATTTGCTTTCATTTCAAAATGAAGTGTTCCAGTGGTTTCAAAAGCAACTCTTCTTATTAAACAGAAGTTGGTACTCATGGAGCTGCATTGCTTGTCTTCTTTCCCTCCTTCCCCTGAATGTATTTCTGTCAAAATAAAACATGTCTCCCTTCAGCCCTCTGAGCAACTCAGTTTCACTTTTCAGTAATGATTGGCCTCTTTGAAATGCGTTGCAATAATACTACAAATCCTGATGTGGAAATATCTCAGAAACCTACAAGGATTTCTTTCAAGAGGCTAATTTACTTCACTGTTAACAAATGCTTTTGCAAGGCAGAGCAACTTATTATGTTAAGGACATTTGAGAATAAGTTGAGTATCTTCAGATTGTATGTCCCTTTCAAATAAAAAGCACAGGTCTGTTGCGTTCAACCTATGAAACGAAGGAAAGTTTCTGCATTGAAATAATATACAAGAGAAACTGCTTTTGTTACGTGTTCAAACATAAAACTGGTGGTCATTGTTGACTGTTAGCTGGGTACTGATTTTTATAGAGTATCATTCTCTTGAAGAACAGGGGAATATAAAATAATTTTAAGATTATTAAGGTCAGTGTGAGGACTGCTGCCTTAGTTTCTGAACAGCTCATATTAGCAATGCTTGTTTTGCTTTCTATTTTTCTGCTTTCTGTTTTGCATTCTTCTTTCTCGTCTTGTTCTTTAATCAGTTTAGATTGCTAGAAATTAGACAGATATGAGTTTAACAGCTGCCAGAACAAGTACATTCTCTAGTTCATCCTTGTCAAGTACCAGTAGTGAAATAATTGTTTAAATTCATGTATTCATAGCTGTCCAAGACCCCAGTGCTTCCTTACCTCTGTTTGTATCACTATTGATACTGGTTTGCAAATGTTTTAAGGTATGTAGCGCATCTTTTAAACTGTTTTGTGAATTACTTACCAAAACCAAGATATATTACAGTGCTGGAGAACAAATAGTGCTGAATTTCATGTGACTGGCAGCTCAGAGCAGCCCAGCTACAAAAATGGTGGAGAAACCAGTTTCAAGACTTTGCCTTGAGCCAGACCAGATTTAGAGATATCCAACTGCCAGTGGATATTCTCTGTTCTTGAAAATTGTAAGTTGTTCCATTAGCAGAAATTTACGTACAAATGACTTACTATGAACTCTGATACCTATATTCATAGAAAACAGCATCACCCATCTAGCTGAACTTCTTTTCTCTTACAGCCATAGAAGCATTCTTTCTTACGGCACTTTAAATTATTTTCTCTTATGCCTAAAATAAAATACTGATCTCATAACTAATCTAGTTTATACAACATCAAGAGCAATTTAATGGGAACAAACTCATCCTTTCCACATCTAGTTTCCTAGGAAAAACTCGTCTTCTCAGAGAAGAGCTTAGAAGTTCAGCGTTTGTGTATCCTTCTAATGTTACTTAGAATTTTATTGCATATTTCCTTCCTCGTAGTTCAGTGAAAATCTAATGTCCTTGAATTTTAAGTCTGTTTTCTATAATATTCTGGTGTGAAGTAGGAAGTTTTCTATGCCAGCCTCTTCAGTTCCAGAACTGTCACTATGTTCACAAGAGAGCAAATGCCCTAGACAACTTTCCTAGTCAATGTCATTTAGAGGAGGTTAAGGCTTTTGCTTCATTTTTAATGAAGAAGTGATGTGCCTGTGTCTCCCTCTTGTGGCAGGAAAATATTGTGACCACAAGTTAATCGTAAAGAAACCGCTAGAAAAGAACACGTCCTTTTCTGGTTTCAAGTTTGCCCATTACTATTAATTTTCTAATGCTCTGTTTGTGTGATGTTTTAATTAATCTGTTAAGGATTCTCCTAGAGGTGCCGTGAAAGCTTCAAGTTAAAATTTTGGCCAGAATTAACCTCCCTGGCTTTGTGCAGGACTGTCCCTCAAAAAGAAATCTAGCATTAGCCAGGGTAACTTTGAACTTTTTGTTTTCTTGCACAGCATTAAGTCCCAGCTTTTAAGGTCCAGTTAATATGAAGACCTCCATTTTCTCACAGAAAGAAGAGTTTATGAGCTCTGCTTCATGCTTGACAAAGTCATCCAGTCATCCAGTTTCTACACGAAGGTGGTCTGCATGCAGTTTAATGTCTTCGTAACATCCTCTCCCAGGATGTTGCTGTATCAAGCACCATGTCACATGTCTCTGCTCTGCACCGGCAGTACAGGTGTGTTAAAGCTTTAAAAAGCCAACCCATCTCAGATAGCTAAGGAAAACTCTTCAGAAATCTGGTTTGGATTTGTTCTTAAACATACTTGTTTTGTTTGGTTTTAATTTTAGCTTCTGGTTTTGAAGTCCTGAAGATTCAATGGTCTATCAACTTATCGAGACCCATCAGTCTTAGCTAGATTCTCTCTCATTTTTTACACTCTGAGTAGTCCAAAGTGCTTGCTGTGTCAGTGGAGGAGTATCATTTTCCTAAAGAATAGCAGGTATCATCTCAGATACCTGCTTAAGGAGCCTTCAGGAAAACTGAGGGCTCAGGGAATAATGGTGGATATCGGCAACTTGTAGAGAAGATTCAGGAGTGTAAAAAGCTATCTAAGGAAGTAATATATAGTTGTTCCTGTTACTGTAGGCCATGTTATATAGTATGCTGAAGTTTTCAAGTCTATTGAAGTTGTTGTGCAGCCAGAAAGCATATAGTTCAGAAGGAAGTGAAGGTACAGGCCTGTCCTTCAAACAGAAGGCTGATCAGCAGATTCTTAGGAGACTCCTAAAAACCACCTGTCCTTGTAGGTCAGTGATTAGGACAGAATAACCACATCTTCAGAGCAGCCAGTGGGTCACAGAGTTTTAGTCTTTTGTTTCAAAATAGCAAAGAATGTCTTTGGGGTGCTGTTTTGTTCCAGACTTTAGAAACAACACAACAAACAAGGGAAAATGTCTTGAAATGGGGTCAGTGATTTTTATCTGTTTCTCTAGTTGTAGTTCGAAGAATTCAGAATCACCTGTTCTCTTGTAGCCTGAGAGACGTGTCCTCATATGCTGTAGGCTGACCCAGAAGAGATGCTCCAGAGTAACTTTTCTGAGCACATATAGTGAGAAACCCAGAAAGCTGTGGCCTTTTAACTGTGTGAGATAAAAGACATCCCCTGGAAAAATGGGAGATGGTCTTCAAAACACTCTCCTGTCTTATTACAACGTGTGAAGTTCCTGTGTCTCAGGTGAATGGCTCAACCATACAGCTATAAAGCAGACAAATGCCGTCTTGTCTGGTGAATAATTATCCTAAGTAGTACAGCTTTTAACAGAAGAGGCTGCTAATGAGCAAATACGGGATTCCTAGTCTGGTAGTTAAGGGCATTTCAGAAATCTAAGCATCACTTGCTCTAAGTCAGATAAAGTGGAGATTTGAAAACAAGACTAATGCCTATAAGGAGTATGATCTCATTTGCAGTCAGACATAAAGGATTTACACACCTGTCAAACAAAGAGAAGAAAATCCCATGTTACCAGAAGCATTCTGTAAAATCTGATATACCTGGTTTGAGAATTGGGATTTCCAGAACTGGGTACTGCAGGTGAGAGAGACAGGATAATATCTAAATTAGCATGAGACCATGGACTAAGTGTAACTTATGATGTGAGCAGTTTAGGTCTTCTAGGGATAAGAGCTCTGTTTTTCTGAGGATATTACCTAGTGGCCTTTGTAAGCTAAAATACTCAGCAGCTATAATAAGTATTCTTATGATAACTTATTTCTCTTTCCAGCTGGAAAATATGTAAGAAAAAACATTTTGATTATAAGACCACAAAATATAAACTGAAATAGGCAGTATTAATATGTCCTGTGTGGAATCCTTCCTGATTTTGTCAGTTGTCCCCATTCACAGCTTGGTAATAGCAAGCTTTTATTTTGTCCCTGGTAAATTCCACTTTCTGGTTCTTGTACCCAAGAAAGATGGTTGAAATACCACTTGATAATGCAGTAGAAGATGCCTAAAAAGTAAAACAAAACGGAAGTGGGCTTATGGTAGTTCTGAGAGCAGGGCAGTATGCCAGACGGGAGTTACTACAGAGTCATAAAGATATTATATAGCATCTATATAATATGTCAGTCTTGATGTTGAACTAATTTTTCTTGTCAATACATGGGGATTAACATTTTGTTCTCATCTGTCCTGGCAGATCTAAATGATCTAAATGTTTTATAGCAATGTCTTCTGTTATTGCTGTATATTTCCATAAAGCAGTGCATTTCTGCTAGTAAAATCACATTGCAAGTGATCCTATCTATGTAAAAGCCATGTATTTGGTCATAAATAGCAATAAGACTGACAAATAAAATGTAGAAGAAAGGTTATAATGTGGTTGAGACCATAACATAACAAGTATATTGCCATTGTTTGCTTGGGATGTTTATTTATCAACCAGTGTAATTTTGTCCTACAGAAACTATTACTGCAGATAAGCAAGATAAAATTTCAATCTGGCTTTAAGATCCTGGGTTAGCATTTAAAAAAATGTTTGAACTTTTAGATGGAATACGGTGATGCAGAACAACTGGTGTGCAAGAAACAAAAACAGAAGGCGTAGCTTTTTCTGCTATTACTCAGACAGCTTCAGCACTGAAGCTGTGTCTGTGAGGCTGAATCTGTAGAAAATTGGTACCTGCCTCCACTGGATGGCAGCCCAAGCTCTTCTCATCCCAAAAGCAATGGCTTTCTCTTTAGCTGAAAAAAAAACAGCATCACCCTCATATCTCAGTGCTTGGTGAAACTCATGAGACTTTTCTGTACATCTAGTGAGTCAGGCGTTCACCCCTCCATCCTCAGGGACTCTCTGATTACCCATAGCAAGATGGTCTCTCTTCTGCTAATGGCACTTCAAAATGCAGTTCCCATATTGGATTTTAATTAGATTGTGATTAGTTCAGTGATTAGAGCAGTTCAAGCAAACTTTTTTTTTTTTTTTTTAATGAGTATTCCTGAAGTGAACACCTTCACCATGAACACTCTCTACTCACAGAATTCACTGGAGACATCTAATGGGCTTAAGTAGCCTATATGGAAATACAGGGAAAAACCAGATACTCTGTGTCACACACAGCTGTATATTTTAAAGCATGCTGGAGCACTCCTGAAGAAAGTGAACCTTGACAGCAGTGAGAGATCACACTTGATCCTCTCTTATAGGAGGCCATGCTTGTGACCACAGTCACTACTGTTTTCTGCTCAGCTGCAGCCTTTCCAAGTCTCAAAACCAGTCAGCGCTTGGATGGGCAGTACTAATCCATCCAAGCAGGAGAGAGACCTTCAGTGTGTCTCCTGCTCTGCCTCCTGTGACACTGGTGAGGGATGCACTGCTAGCATTCCTAGCAAGTTGAGGAGTTTGCCCTGGTTTGATCTCAGAACTGTGCGTCAGTGTCTGGCAGTTTCAGAGCTGTGTCATACAGAAAGAGGCATTGTACACTACCCTCTAAAGTCTCTTCCATCTCATATACTCAAACCTAGCACCTGAGAGATTTACAAAATCAAACCCAGGCAAGAATAACCTGGTAATGAAAAGGATAATCTCCGAAGAACCTATCTGCACCTTAATCTAGAGCACTTTATACTAAGGTTAGTGACTCAATTTGAGAGCCTGAGTTCTTAAAATGTTTTCAGTAGAATCTATTTGAGATTTTCACCGGAATAGGTGTTTCATATCGGAAAGTTTTAAGTGAAAATTTAAGTTAGGTTTAGTTTCACAGGATGAAATTTCAGTTCTGAAATAAAGGTGTTTCTTACAGAGCTGTCCTCAGGAGGTGTTTGGGGCTTTTTGCTGCAGCCAAGCTAGAGTGAAAACATCCTCTTGCACTAGTTTCTTTCTTGCTCTTAACAGATGGGAACTCTTGAAGGCTTCTGCATCACTTTGGTGGTATAGGCTGCCTCAGAGCACCATGCCTCTGATGGTGTAAACTGAGGCAGCTGACTGCAGCCTACCAGGAAAGGCAGAGCCCTTCATGTTCTCTCCTTAACTGCACAGGAGATTTCTCATACCAGAAGAGGGATATGTCATTCCTAGTGTCTCATTCACCATAAGTGGTGCCATGTGCTGTGGAAAAGCTCCAACCAGAGCAAACTAGAGATCATCCTCTGTCAACAGAGGTCACCGTGGACATAGCACCAGTGGCAACTGCACTGCTGCAAATGCAGAAGCTTATTTGACAGCTCTTGCTCAGCTTTGCACAAGTTATCTGGGGTTTGTGATAACATCTGTGATGGTGATTGCTGACAGTATTTTGAAGGAACAAGCTCTCAAACAATAGGAAGATCACAGAGGAGTTTTCCTCAGAGTGAGACCTAGACTATAATATTTGCTTCTAAGAGAAAGGAGTGAACATGGACCTCAGATTTATCTCCAGATATTTCAACACTTGAACACGTCTTCCACCCAGACAAGTCACTTCATACCTGCATTATTCATAATGCAGCACATCAAGGGGAAGAATAATCTTTCTGTGCCTGTTGCTTTGTAACATGGTGTTCTGTCCAAGAGTCTTCTGTGGAAGGCAGCTGTACAACCCTGTCTCTTCCTGCATGTGAGTGGGTCTCGGTCCCTCACCTGCCTCATGAAAGAGGGCTGTCAGAGTACATTTTAGTGAATTGCTTCACAATTACTACCTGACAGATGCCTAAATATGGAGCATGGTTAGTATAATAGCATAACTAAAAGAACCTTAACAGAAGTGGGTTTGCTTTAAATATCTGCTCTCAGTGCTGTGTGTTTTAATGTTCTCATCTTCTTTCCATTTAATCCTCACCTCGTACCTTTTGTTTCTTTTCATTGGCCCTTCTAAACAACTGTTTTTGGGAAGGCCTTTTTATATCTCTCTCTTTCCTTTGCTCTCTAATAGGTACCATAATCTTTTAAAGAGCAGCCACTCCCTCCCTCAGCTAAGTACTATCTTGGCAGGCAACTGAGGAGGAGGAGTCTTTGAAAGGCTTTGAAATTGTGTTGTTAAAAAAATATATAAATAAAGCAACAAACCTTTTAATAGGGCTTTGAACAATCATCCCTTTCATTCCCTTATGGCCTATTGTGCTTCTGGCTTTTTTATTATTTAGTGTGCATCAAAAAAAATCCAAATGTTTTATGTTAAGCCATTAAGAGTTTATTTGGGTTGAAAATAAATAAATAAATGTAGTGCTAGCAGTTGGGACTGTAAGCACACGCACAGTTGCCTGGCAGAGGCAACCTATAGGAGGCACATCAGAAGGCCAGAATAAGCTTCAGTGAAAGACCAGAACAAAAGCATCAGCAGCATTTGTTTCTGGTTAAGTACTTTTGCATGAGCCTGACTACTGGAGTGGTTTACCCAGCTTTTATCTGTTTCAAATTCACCTCAGTCCCCCCACTCCTCTCCACAGCATCTCTCCAAACTGTAACTCATGGTGATTACATGGAAACGGAGGAAGCACGGGATTTTTTGAACCTTCTTTTGTTTTAATTTTAAAACCACCTGATGGGAGCATGTGACTGGTTGGTACCCAACATGCTTCTGCAGTTATTAGATACCTAACTAAATGTTTGAGGGTTTTTTTGCATGGGCTGCCTGGATTTTTTGTGCATTTAGATCTGTTTTTTAAGTGCTGGGTATATTTTGTGAATAGTCAGAAAAAGCATTTTGTTTCTTTCTTTCTACCCCCTTCCACTTTTGTTTGCCAACTCTGCCTGTCGTCCCCAGAGAATTCTGCAACAGGCTGGTGACTGCAGCTAGGACTCCTCTGCATAGCATAATTAGTATCAGTCTTGCTTGGTCTCATTTCCCTGGTGGAGCTGTTGGGGAGAGAGCGAAGAGTCTTTGCTGTTAAATGCATTATTAGGTTCACATCTTAGCTCCCATGTAACCTACATTTGGTGAATCAACATGAAAACTTAAGCATTCTAAGTTTCTTTCTCCTTGAGACTCAAGTATATGGTAATTTCTGAAAAGCACACATAGAGACTGCTGTTGGTATTGTTAAAGAATTGACAGATTGCAAAAGATAGGTAGGAGTAACTTCTGAGAACCCAAGATTGACTTTGCCGTCTCAGTTTTGAGACGCATAAGTAAAACTCCTTGTGAAGTTGAATGGAGCTACTGATAGTCCAGACCTCAGAAAATCAAGGGAGAGGTGTCCACCTCCCATCGGCTCTGAAGGAAGGACAGTGCCCAATGGATGCCATTCAAAGAGTGCCATTTTATGTGTGGGATGTGGAATGTCAGCTTACAAATGACAAAAAGATCTTCTAGCATGTGTAATCTCTGGCACATCAAAGACAACACAGCAGAAATGTACCCACAGCACAAAAAAAATGTGAACGTGAACCGTGTAACACAGTGATGTTTTCACTTTTTACTCTTTTGCAACAGTATTGCTAATTTTAACAGTAAAGAAAAACATACAAACCAAAACATTGTCTCTTTCTTTTATAATAGTATAGGAAAGGAGTATGATCTGAACGCAGTTTTAAATGCTAGATTCCTTCAACTTGCATAGTTTGGTATATTTCCCTATAAAAACAAGGCGTACCTTTCAAAATCTAGTTACAGGATAATAATAAAGAAGAGACAATCAATCAGGTATTTAGACATAGGAGACTTAATATTCTGCACACCTTGCTCTTGTGCACGGCCTTCTGCATGCTGGACCTGCTCAAAAATAGGTACTAGAGCTCAGAAAAGGCTTAAGAGGAAGATCTCACTGAGGTCTTCCCAGTCCATAAAACAGGGATTATAAAAATGCTGACCACATAGTGTTACTGTGACAGTAATCAACCTACTGTATATTGCAGTATTTTAGCCAGCAGTGTATGTTCATGAGATACAGATAATTAAGTGGCACAGTGAGGTTATTGGGAAGGAGGAAGAATATACGTATATCGTTTGATAATATATTACTAATTTTAATGAGATGAGAAGCATTTCTAATGTAAACTTGGACTAAAAATAAAATAAATATACAAAGATCAGTGGAAAACTTCCTGTTGGCTGCAGTGCTTTTGAAAATCTTCATTAAAAAAAAAAAAAAAGAGCAACTATTACAATATCTTCACCTATTACAAAGAAGTGAAGGTTCACTTGGTCTCTCTAAGCAACTCCTTTTGGAGAATGGTACTGCTTGACGAGGCACAACTGCAGACTCGGGTCAAATACTGTGTGTTGGGTACTGAGAAACAATCACGTTTGTTTTAAATGTTTCAAAAAAATCCAGAGTGTTACTTAGGCAGTTCTACTTGTGAGATAATTCACCATTCATATTTTAAAGGCATTATTTTCAAGTACTGATGAAAGAAATATAGCTAGATATTTTAGGATTTTGTGTATTTCTGGAAAACTTTACATTTTTAAAGCTGTATTTTTGTCATCCAGTTATTGGTCATGAATCATTCAGTTGTTAAACAGCAGTTGAATGTCCTTTATGTCAAACCTGGAATGATCCTTATTTCTTAAATAAAGATTTGGAAGAACCTATGTCACAAAGCTGTAAAAGCTTATAAAGGTATTTCACTGGAAATGAGGTCAGAATACACATTTGTGCTGCAGAACCAGACCCCACAAAAGGAAAAGCAGACTAGTGTTTATTTTATAACAAAGTGTCACCGTGTCTCATGTTATCCTCTCACAAAGTGCACGGCAGGTGTTTTATAACACCTGTCTTTTAGACCTTTGAAAGCATAAGAAAAAACATTTAATAGGAAGTTGTAAAAAAAAAAAAAAGCAAGCATGGGAAGGGCTGCTATGTAGATAAGAAGGAAGGATGGTATGGACTGAGAGGCAGAAAGGGGATTCCAATGTTGGTCTGACAGTTAAAGAATGAAATTATGAAGAGAGTGTCTGTGAGTTAATCTAAGTATAAAGAAAAGCACTGGAATGGCTTGGTGTGACTGGAAACACTGGATCTATACGGTACTTATCTTCCCATAGGGAGCTGAAAAAGACATTTCTGCTCCTCTGCCAAAGTATGGTCTTGTGCCTAATGGGGTAAGAGCTTTCAAAGAAGAGAAGAGTTTGAAATAATGAAGTGGGTGGAGAGGGTTTATGATTTTAGGAATAGCTGAAATTACCAAACTAAATGGCAAAATCTGAAGCTCCTCTAATATTTAGAGCAATCCCAAATTACTTTAAGAATTCACTTGCATAATGAGACAACATGATAGCACTGGGTCAGAATTCCTACTTGGAGTTAGGGAAATGCTGAACATTTGAAATTTGGGTATGGCTTTTATACTTGAGGCCTATTTCTTTAGTGAACCAAAGCAAAAGGCTTGCCACAGGTGTTCTGCATTTTGCTGCGTGTGAAGCAGGGTAAGCCCCCGAGTTTATTTGTGTCCTTCTGTGATGGGTCTGGAAGGTTCTGAGTTAGCTTCTGCTGCTTGAGCTAGTGCCTCTTGCTTAACCTAGCTCCAGGGTTGCTAATTTAGATCCTACATTAATTCTAGGTGTTCCTTTTAGATCTCTCTTGGAAGAAAAAGGAGAAAAATACCATGCAAGGACTATAGCAAATGCATCCCATAGACAGAGCAAGACTGAAGTTCTGCTTAGAGATGATAAAACAAATACAGCTTAATGCTAAGGCAGAGAAAAAGTGACACCCGCTGCCTCCTCCTCCTCCTCCTCTGCGCACACACACACACAACTTGTTTACAAAAGTGCCTTGTAGTGACTGCTGGTGGTGTCACTCCGTCCCATGCCCCAGAGCTATCACCGGGCCTCATGGGAGATGTGACTACAGCATCGGACATGGGACTGTTTGTTCACTCACTTTCTGTGAAGAGAGTTTTGAACTGTGTTTTGAATAGACAGCATTTTCTTTGTGTGGTTGGTAAATAACACAGAGCAAAGTTAGTCAGCAAGTTGCATAGCTTCTGCATTCTGATTCTTTGGAGCCCTTTTGTACCAAGCTTGACAGGATGTTTTTAACAGAATGTGACCTCACTGGGATACCAGAGGTAAGGAAAAAAAAGTTATTTGGGCTGTTGTGGAATATTTTGCACAGAGCTGACTGAAAGTACTGCTTAAAAATGTCTTTTGGAAAGAAGATGGTGTTATGGTGATCCAGTCAACACCTTGTTTGGTGAAAATCAATGTCTTTCACTTCTCTGTAACTTATAGGAAGTCTTGATAAGACTTTCATTTTCCCACTTACGGAAAAAAATGGTGATTTGCAAATCCCAAACGCTTCTGTACTTGCTGTAATGTGTTGAGCAAAGGCCTAGTCCTAGTGACAGAGCGTCAAAATGTTTTCTTTCTAACACAGAACAGAATAAGCAGATTGGATCCAGTTGTTCACCCAAGTCCTAGAAGCAGCAGCAGAATAAGTGGAGCGGTGGCAAACCTAGCAAGACCAAGCAACAGTGACCTTCTGGACACCCGTCCTCAGTCACGGGATAAAGGTAAGAAGGAAAAGAGAAACAAACGGTGAGCAGCACATTCTCTGGCTGCGCTCAGGTGTGGGGCTTTCAGCACAGACATGAAAGCTGAGCCTGCTGCTTCTAGTTCCTCTTGGATGTAATGCAATGGGGGTTGTGGTATCCTGGGGAATGCGGGGCTGTGCGGGGACCCCTCCTCTCCTCCCCTCCTCTCCCTCTGCTGCTCAGCGCTGGGCAGAGGTGGCTGCTGAGGGGATGGGGGGGACCCGGCACCTCTCCAGGTCGGGTGGGGGGAGACCCAGTCTGGCTACTGGCTCTTCAGGGTGTCTCTGGTGTCTTGCTGCTGGTTCTGTGCACTGCCAGCCATAGGATGGAGTGGCTGTTCCGTGGTGGTGAAAGAAAGGAGAAAAATTGGAGTGTTCAAGAAGTCGGGAAAAAAGATTTCTTGTTTATTTATTTATTTTTTAAAAGGATATTATTGAGATCTTTATACAGTACAAAAATATTATAGATTTGTGCTGAATATCTGAGTGATTTGTTTATATTCAAGATCTAAGGAGATTTTTTAAATGAAATATGAAAGAAAAATGTATTATTACACAAAATAGCTTCATGAATTATAGGCATCTTGCTGTTCTGAAATTGAATTAAGAGTATGTGATCTGCTTTACTGTGTATACCAACAGAATGAGAGCTTCATTGTTCTCATGGTCAAAAAGCGTTGTTTTTTTCCAGTCAGTACAGGTGACTTAAAAAAAGTGTTTGGAGTCAGTGACGGAGCAGTGAGAGGAAATGAAGTTCTCACAACATGTAAAACTGTTATTCGTACTGAAAGACTTGCATAACAAAGGAATCTAAAAATAGCCTTTTAAAATGGGAAAGTTTTGAGTGACAATGAAAGTGTTCTATGGTAAAAGAAGATGGAAAAGTTTGCTCATTTACTTCTGACTGACTAGAGTTGCTTTTTACGGTAAGGCACATAAAAATCAGGAGATTTGAGGTTTCTTGTGATCACTTGCACGTGGATGGGTTGAACTTCAGTTAGTAGTATAAAAGATGTGGTGAGCGCATCGCTGCTCCCAGTAAGACAGGGTAATGACTTCGGTTTGACAAAGCATTTACAGTGATATTTTTATATTGTCAAACTTGCTGCTGTACTTTGATCCACTTGCACGTGGTAGATAAGCTGCCTATTTGCCTGTATCTTAGATAGAGCAAAATATTTCCTCTGAAGAAGCTTTCAGAGACAAGTGTGTTCTGTGAAGCAGAAGTCTGTCAAACAGGGATAACTGATGATGAATTTATATTCCCAGCTTTGGTATTTGTGTGGCAGTAACTCCTCTGGTCCTCATCGTGGGTTGGAAGCTGGGCATTGTACAATACAAAACCAGATTTTAAGTACCAAACAGCTAACGATGCAGACATGAGACAGCAGTTGCATAAAACAAATGTGAGAAATGATTATTCAGCCATAAAAAATACACCTAAAGTGTTAAGGTGGAGTTTTGCAGTTTTAATATCTATCTGCAGTTGCATATGTAGTTAATGTTTACAAATCTCTGCAGGGTGGGGGTCAAGTGGAAGGGGCCAGGCTCTTTTCAGTGGTGCCCTGGGATAGGACAAGAGGTGATGGTAGCAAACTGAAACACACAAGTTCCATCTCAACATGAGGAGAAAATTCTTCCCTATGTGAGTGACAGAGCCTGGAACAGGCTGCCCAGAGAGGCTGTGGAGTCTCCTTCTCTGGAGACTTTCCAGCCCCACCTGGATCTGTTCCTGTGTGGCCTGCCCTGGGTGACCCTGCTCTGGCAGGGGGGTTGGACTCGATGATCTCCAGAGGTCCCTTCCAACCCCTACCATGCTGTGATTCCATAATATTTGTCTTGTCTTCTATTTGCCACCACAACACCAGCCAAGGTCTGCTAGTGTTACGCTCAAGGTGCAGTTGTGTGCAACCTTGCTGCTCCTATACTGTGTGATCCAAATCCTATCTCTGTGCTGTCATCACTGAGCAACATCACTGTGCTGCATGCTCCCCTTGAAGGTTTTTCAGCTCGAGGACCAACATATCCCCATCTTCCTGCTGTAGTTTTCATCCCCTCTTCTGCCCTTCCACTTTGTCCCAGCATCCCTGATGGTCAGTTTAGCTATGCCACAACTTCTTGGTGTCACAGTAGCATCTTGCCAGCAGACAGAATGGGTCCCAATTTGTTTCTGCATTGAAAGCCTATCATTCAGATAACAGGTTTTGAAAGACTGCCTTACCGCTAGTCCTTCTTAAATTTCTGCTGGCCATGGCCAATGTGTAGACAGCACCCACAGCGGGGCTTTCAGGACTATTTCATCAGCTACATGGCCAAGTGCATGTTATGATTAACTGTACAGGGGCTGATCTGTTGGCCAAGGAGGCTCTAAACACACTGAACATTGCCAGGTTGTCATGGGTTTGGTTTGGCCAGTTGTGCACATGCTAAAAATAAAATGAAAGCTGTAGACAACTGGGAAAAGCACTTGACTTCAGACAGAAATCTGCAGTGACAAGTATTAAAATCTAACGTCAAAAAATTTAATCTCAGACGTCATGGGTCCAGCTGAACTCTGAGCCCAGGGGTGCTTTCCATCTCCCAGCTCTCACCGTGCACCTTGGCTGCACATCAGCCCCAGGCTGAGGATGTGGGTGGGATGGGGACATCACCCTGCGCTCTGTCAGGTGTGTATGACCGCGGGTTAAGGCTGTGGGACACGGCACTGAACACATCCCTCCTGCAGTTTAGGCACCGTGTGACATAAACCAGGAAACAACTGAAGCTGGAGAATCCATGTCTTCTGCATAAATAGCTTTCTCTATGAACTTTGACATCTTTTAGTTACAGTGTGAAGTTTCTAATACCAGCGAAGCTAATTGGGATGCTCAAGGGATACTAGTTTTGGTGGAACATGGGCAACTTTAGAGACAACATGAGCAACAACCCTCAAAATATGAGGCATTTGAGAGGTATTGGAGTAAGTGCCTACAGCAGTTTATGAACAGATTCAGAGATGATGGTTCACAGTTCACCTATAAAGCTGTAAACAGTTTTGAGAGAAAGATTAATTTCACAGAACGCCTTGGAAACGTACTGTTCGGCTGTGATATTCTCTAAAAGTTAAAAATGTATTTGTACTGCCTAATACAAATATATCAGGGGAAAAAAAAAAAATCTTTTTACTGGAATGAGTAATCACTACACAGTGTTTAGTAGAGCAATTCTCCCTTTAATTGTCAATTCCCTACTGCTGGCTGTTTCAGTGATTCAAGAATAAATATCAAAGAATAAATAAAGTGGATGCAAGAGATTTCTTAATACCTAATGACCGGGCTGCACTTTATAGATGAAATCTCAGACAATTCAATCGTTACATAACCAAGAGTCTCGTGGCACTTGGGGAACTGCTGTAGATGAAGGCTGATTTCTCTCCCCTCTGCCTTGCCTCACCATAGCTTAATCACAGTCTATTTCTGACTTAAGTTACAGCACCTCACTGGCAACATAACAGGAACTGATAGTATCTTGAAGACAAAGGAGAACTTCCTCCCAAAGCTCTGCAAAACCGAGTCACGCATGGCAATGCCCATCTTTAAAAGAATTCAAGCCACTCAAAGAACAGATCAGTACAGTGTCTAAAACAAACAAAACCTGACATCTTTCTCTTTGCACGGCTCCCAGGAAGGCAATGGGATTTTCACACAGAATCACAGCATGGTAGGGGTTGGAAGGGACCCCTGGAGATCATCGAGTCCAACCCCCCTGCCACAGCAGGGTCACCCAGGGCAGCCCACACAGGAACAGATCCAGGTGGGGCTGGAAAGTCTCCAGAGAAGGAGACTCCACAGCCTCTCTGGGCAGCCTGTTCCAGGCTCTGTCACTCTCACAGGGAAGAAGTTTCTCCTCCTCTTGAGGTGGAACCTTCTATGCTCAAGTTTATGCCCATTGTTCCCTGTCCTTATGCTGGGCACTACAGAAGAGAGCCTGGCCTCTTCCACTTGACATCCACCCTGCAGAGATTTATAGACATTAATTAGACCCCCCTCTCCGACATCTCCTCTCAAGACAAAACAGCCCCAGTTTCTCTTCAGGTTCTCCCTCAAGAGCATCCAGACCGTGCCCTTGTTCTCTCCTCTGCCTCCAGATGCAATAGGAGACTCTTTGCCTTTGTTGAGAGCCACCAGAACCAGGCTCTCTGCTCCCTGATGCACTGCATGCTTGCCAACGGGGGGAACGTGCGGCAGTCTGCTTGCACTCATCCTCACCAACTGGTGGCAGGAGAGCTTCTGCTTATTCTGCTATGCCTTGTACCATTTAATTCATAGATTTAACGGACCCTACTTCCACCACACTTTAAACCTAGTGATACCATAACTTAATATAACTTAGAATTCTAGAGAAGCCACTGATTACTCATTAGCCTGGCTACAGACATACCTGAAGACACCACTCTCCTCACCTAGTTTGAGCTCTTGAATAACAGAAGCTAAAAAGAATATCACCCAGCAATTAGTTGAGAGGCCTCCATTTTTTTCTTCCAGAAAAAGTGTAAGAACAGACACTGAACTCGCACTGAACTCAGGTCTTGCGTGATTTTCACAAACAGCAGCTCCCACGGTGCCCCATCATTAACTGTGATTGACACGAGGACCACAGCTTGTCCAGCATAAGGCAACACGACAGCAGGGCAAACGGCACAAGAACCTGGTGCCGCCGTAGCATCCATGAAACCACATCCTGAACCTACACATGCCAAATAACAGCCTCAAGAGCCACTTCAGCACAGCAATGGCATCGAAGGGCCCAGACACGTGAAGATATGACCTGAGAAAATACAGACCATAAAAAGAGAGCTGTAAGAGAGACCAGGTCATGGATATGAATGGAAGATGGACAACAGAATCCTTCTCTTAGTTTCTGAGGAATGCATACTTTGGTATCAGCGCTCTAATTACCCTCTTAATTTGATTTAAGTCCAAATGAAACCCTGAGCCATGCTCTCATTAAAGAGTACTTATATTCCTATACTCTTAAGGTAAGCAGCTAATTTTAAATGCCTGGAAGATAAATTAATTACATTAATTTTAATAACATTTCATTTAGAAGTCTAGGAGAAACCTAAATGAGACCAGTTAAATAGATAATGGTGTACACATTTTCTTCATTCACTGATTTATTAGGGAGATTCAATGCAATTCAAGCAGCTCCCCTATTCGAAAGGCTGCATGGCATGGACCATGATCCTGTGCAGCATCAAAACTGGAGCCTCCCTCCCATGACCCAGCTACAGGGCACTGCCACGGGAACACAGGGTGAGGGCTGCTCACCACCGAGGCTGCTCCGAGGGGATTGTCTCACACATACCCACCCGGGACCAACTAGACAAGTGTAACAAGCTCATTGATGCTCCTTCCCTTTTTTAGTAATACTGATTTCAAAATTAAAATTCTTGATTGTGTTTTGGTACTGCCTTTTAGAGAGCTGAGTGGAACATAAGTAACTACTGCCCACTTAAAACTGACTATTTAAGGTTAAAAATACCACTTTTGTGTAGTTTTTCTTCAATGTATCTTGAAAAAAAATGGCAATTTTTAATCATTTCAGTTCTGAAAGCTTTCCGAAACTCACACTGTTTTGTAATTCCAGATTATTTCAAAATTTATTTTACTGAAAGGTTTTCTTTTCATTTTATGAACCTTGCTTCAGGACATGAAATGGACTAAAGTTCGACAAGAACTGCTGAGATCTAAAATCAAAGGCTGAGATATGCAGTTAGGGCAGTCCATGGTAATGGAGTTTATGTTATGCATTGAAAAAAAAAAAAAGAAAAGAAATTCTCAGCTTGGACCAATTTGAAAGATTTTTTTCTTTGCAAAATATGAGACCCAAAGATTCAGTTATATATCCAGTCAAGGATATAAATATTTCCTGGAGCAAAACCTCCAACAGACGTGTCCACCTCCCAGCTGAACGCACTACTCACTATTCTACTTAATCACAATCTGAACGTCCCTAAATATTTAGTTTGTCCACAGTAAGGACTCCTTTGGTTGCAATTTCAAGTACTATGGCATTTTCAAACAGGGTAATCTACCAGAAAAGAGGAGGCACATGTTTCAGGCAGTCCTGCACCTTACCCCACAATTCTTTTCACATTACAACTAATTTCTCTGGCTCTTGCATAGCAGGATCAGCTGAAGTGGCATGTCAGATACGGTCTCAGTTGCCTCAATAAAACCTTTCCATCCTAACTTGATTTTTTCCTCTCATGGGTGTTGCACATTGACTACTGCAATGATTCCCCTGCAGTTATTTAATTAGAATCTAATCTTACCTTCTCATGCAGAGCAAGATTTTCTGCCCCAGCATTCATAAACTGCAGCAGTGTTGGTTTTGCAGTTAAAGGTTGTTTCCTCTTCATCGCCTCTCTAGGAGAGGATGTGGTGTTCACTTTCCCCCAGCTGTAGTCAGACACCCAGCAAAGGGGCTCAGGGTGCAACAACCAAAGACTACGGACCAGGTCACTTGGCAGCCAAGAGCTGCAGCAGGAGGGGTGCAGAGGCAGGAGGAGGAGCAGGCAGGGGCAGATGCTGCTGGGGAAAGGGCTGCCCCTTCATCACGAGCCAGCAAAGGAGAAGACAGCCAAAGAGCAATTACTTGAGGAGAATCACCAGCTTGTGTAACACTGAGGCACTGTGAGGCTATTAAGTGCTCACCTGGTGACAAGTCTCCATTACAAGTGTTCGGCCAATTAACTCTTATTATCATCAACCTGTTCGAAGTAAACATGGGTTTGGTGCTTCTAAAGCAAGTAAGAAAAAAAAAGAGGGTCTATCACAAGTGAAGTCCAGACACTTCCCTCACTTCCCCAGAGAGGTTGTGGAATCTCCTCTGGAGACTATCAAGACCTGTCTGGAAGCATTTCTGAGTGATCTGCCCAAGTTTTTTCCTGCTCTGGCAGGGGGGTTGGACTTGATGATCTTTCGAGGTCCCTTCCAGCCCCTGCCATTCTGTGATTCTGTGATCAACAAGTGGGGGAAAAAATGCAGAAAGATTAATAAGCTTAGGGTGGGTCTAGGGGAAAAGAGTGACTGTGTCCATGAGAAAGAGAGGCTGTTGGCACCCATAAGCACACTATATAAACCACACTGAGGAACATAGTCAGGAATCAGACCAAAACCTGCTCTTCACATAAGTTCAAATCATAGAACCATAGAAGGGTAGGAGTTGGAAGGGACCTCTGGAGATCATAAAGTCCAACCCCCCTGCCACAGCAGGGTCACCCACGGCAGGCCACACAGGAACAGAGCCAGGTGGGGCTGGAAAGTCTCCAGAGAAGGAGACTCCACAACCTCTCTGGGCAGCCTGTTTCAGGCTCTGTCATTCTCACAGGGAAGAAGTTTCTCCTCCTGTTGAGGTGGAACTTCTTGTGTTCTAATTCATACCCATTATACCTTGTCCTATCCCAGGGTAGCACAGAAAAGAGCCTGGCCCCTTCTGCTTGACCCCCACTCTGCAGAGATTTGTAACCATTCATCAGCTCCCCTCTCAGGCTTCTCTTCTCCAGGCTAAACAGCCCCAGGGCTCCAGCCTTTCCTCAGCAGAGAGATCTTCCAGTCCCTTCACCATCCTTGTAGCCTCAGTTGGACTCTCTCTAGTATGGGAAAGAAGATCCCAAAAAAGGAGCCAAGCCAGGCTAAGCAAGGGCAGGTAGCAACGAGATCCATCTTAAGTCCTGCACAGGGCAAGGTAAGAAGCCAGGATGAGGAAGTCAGTGATGTTCAGAAGTAGCAGGCCAGAGCAAATTCTCAGGCAGTTCACGAGCGTCTCTTACTGCAACAACAGTTCTTCGGGCACAGGCTCTCTCCAGAGAGCTCAGCAATCAATAACCCGGAGAACGATTGCCCTCGGCAAGCAATAGCTAATTACAGAGACCATTCAAGGCATTCATGGGCATAGGTACCAGTTATTTGTTTGTCGTGGGGTTCTTTTTGTTAAGCTGAGTGTAACAACTCCCCAGTTTTCCCAGACCCACCTTAAATCTTTTAAAATTCCAAGACAGAGAGGATACAAAAGACCTCAAACCCCACTGCTCCCAAAGGAACAAAGGTATATTTTTGTTTCAGTTCAATCTACTGTTTTGTCATTTTTATACCATCCCCTATTTTATTGCACGATCCATTTGTAAGTCAGTAAAATTCTGAATAGCCTCCAATGAGAACCGGAGTAAATCTCTGATTTAATGGTTTCCATTAGAAAGTGCTATAAGCATCCTCCTCTACTATTTGTTATCCATAACTGGGAACTGGTTTTATCGCATCCTAGCACCCAGTGCAAATTTTTGTGCATGATCTTTTAGTAAAAGAGGCTGGACAGCAATGTCCTGGTGTCAGACATGTTTCCTAGAGCTCTGCAGTGGTGGCAAAGAACAAAGCAATATATACATTACAACATGCAAGGGAGAGACCAAAACAAGCCTCGTCCTCTTCCGCAAAATACTAAATTAAGTCTTTTGAAGAACAAAAGCATTGATTTTTCCCATGCTTATAGAATCATAGAATCGTTCTGGCTGGAAGAGACCTTCAAGATCATCAAGTCCAACCTTCTTCCCAGCCCTATCTAACCCACTAACCCATGCCCCTAAGCACAACATCTACCCGGCTCTTAAACACCTCCAGAGATGGTGACTCCACCACCCCCCTGGGCAGGCTGTTCCAATGCCTGACAACCCTCTCAGGAAAGAAATCCTTCCTCATATCCAGCCTGAACCTCTCCTGCTTCAACTTCAGGCCATTCCCTCTTGTTCTATCTCTTCTTCCTAACTTAGCTTGCCTGTTTTTTTTTTCTCTTTTAAGAGCTTTTCTGTCACACTGCATTCCAAATTTTTACCTGAGTAAAGCTTCTCTCAAAGTGGCAACACCAGGCAGCCTGAGCTTAACGCTGGATTCCTATTCCTTTCAAAATGTTTTTCCCCTTTTCCCCTTCGATGAGCTTGGAAGGAAGAAAAGAGGACAAAATCTGTCTTAGTTGCTGACACCGTTTTGTCATCAAGTATTGCCTATTTACAGGGCATTTTTGATGCTGTGTACTTGTGCCCTAAGCTGACTCAATTTTGTGTTATTATCTTTGATGGTACTCGGTGTGCTGGGATTATTTGGAACACTGCACTTTTGGGAAGAAGCCAGCAGGCATTTCTGAGTGTGACTGCTCACAAGCACCACATCACCCTGAGCATGGGCTTTACCTTGAAGACCCTCCTACAACTCAGACTTAAAAAAACCCATCATCTGCCTGGAGACTTGCTGCCTTTCATCACAAGGTTCTGCTGGACCTTCATTTTCCACACTCCTCCTCTGCTGCTTAGTCATGGAGAACACTGCTGTTTCAGCAACATTAGTTAACCCGTATTTGAGTAGTTACAACCATCTGTGGAACGGTGGCAGGCGTGGGGTTGAATCTCAGATTTGCATTTGCTGTGTCATCGTGGGTAAGATGCTCTCATGGCTCTGGCTTCTCATGCAGAAAGATGTAAGGATAAATACTACACTTTGATGAGGACTGAAGGAGGAAAAAAAAAAAGGCTTCACTAATTGAAATAAATTAAAAACTGAAATGTTGCCAAAACCAACTGTGAATCCAAGAAATCTATCCCATGTATGTTTCTGAAAGATACTTTAAGTATTTTTGGGTGCATACTTCTATCAGTCCTTGTCCTACGCGGATGCACAAACTTAAAAATCATTTTGGAAGGCACAGCATTAGAAATCTCCGTGTCCTTTTAAGATTTCATGACCAGCTGGAGGCACCCGGAATGAAATACACTGTGTGGCCTGGAAAGAAGAATCTGACACTCTGCTTCCCACAGATTCAAATGAATGAGCAGAGAGGTGTAACAGGTTCTACACTCCCCGGCCATTATTAGCCCCAAAATGTGCAAGGTCCATTGTAAGACTTTGAAATAAAGTATTCCACAGCAGGAATGAGAAAGAAAGAGAGATAAAAAGTGTTTCCTATGTGTCCATCTTAAAGACCATTATTTGCTTGACACTTTATGGAGGAAACCTGCCAATTCAGGACAAGAAAAGTCGATTGTACGTGTTTTTCCAGGAACACTGGCACAACATAAATTATCTTCATTCCCTACATCTTACGGGATATCATTTTTCTAATCTGCAAATTTAGCAATTAATCTACACAGAAACAATCATGGAAGTCTATTTTATACTCAAAATTGAACAATTCATTTCTACTCTACAAAAACTGTTTTCTGATCATGCTATTTCTGAGGTTAAGAATGATTAATTTGGGGGTTTTTTTTTCCCTACATTCTTCTCCTTCTCAGTAACAGTTCTGGTTTTGTAACCTGTGTTTTACAAATAAAATTTTCAGTTGAACAGAAATTAAGACCAGGAAAACCTCATTTTGAGAAGTTAGCTTGTCCAGAAGAAGCCCTGTCTCTTAGCAGAGCACTATTGGCTCATCTCAGATACACACGTCTGGTTAACACTGCGGGGGGAGGATGTATTTGGAATAACATTGCCCCACTTACACTGATGAAAGAATTGCTGCAGCCCTGAAATGTTTGCAGATGGGAGAATCAGCTTCCTGACGAGGCCTTTCATAAGTGATTCCATGGAAATATTTAAAGAACATTGTGCCACCTTAATTAGATGGGTTGTCAGGTGCAATGTTTCATTGTAGTAGGACTGTATTTTTCAGTCTTGATCTAGTGTTGTAGCATAAATTTGAGTAATAGGTGGGGGGGGTTCACAGAATCATAGAATGTTTGGGGTGGGAAAGGACCTCGAAAGATCATCGAGTCCAACCCCCCTGCCAGAGCAGGGTCACACAGATCAGGTCCCACAGGAACACGTCCAGGTGGATTTTGAATGTCTCCAGAGAAGGAGACACCACAGGCCCCCTGGGCAGTCTGGGCCAGGCTCTGGCACCCTCACCATGAAAGAGTTTCTCCTGCTCTTTAGGTTTCCATGGACCCCCCCATGTTCCAGCTGCACCCGATGCCCCGTGTCCTGTCACTGGATGTCCCTGAGCAGAGCCTGGCTCCATCCTCCTGACACTCGCCCTTTACATCTTTAGAACCA
>JAAGNO010018012.1:34772-49039 GCA_033439905.1 Ceryle rudis
TCGATGATCCCCAGAGGTCCCTTCCAACCCCTACCATGCTATGACTCTATGGTTGGGTTTTTTTAACTGAAGATTTTTCATAGTGTCTCACCTACTGGTGAAACTGCCACCAGTAGCTGGAAGCTTGATTGCTTTTTGTCCAACAGTCAGGGAGAAGTTGGCAGGGTGGGACACAGTTTATTTTATCCCTGAATTTGAACAAGCGAGTGCAAAGTTCAGAGAGAGTAGACTGTTTTATGAAAGCTATGGTGGAGAAACCAGTAGAGGTCAGCACAGAGCGCTGAAATGGAAGCCGAGTGCCAAGGCTTTGGGTATTTTCAGTGTCCTTTTAAAATGTGGTAAAGGCAGACAGTGGCTTGCGGTCAGTATTCCTGTCCTCTTTGAAAGAATGTTTAAAAATACTTGGGATAATATGATAACGAGAGACTGCTTAAGCAGAGTTGTTTGAACAGCAACGTGAATTTTGTAGCACAACTTGCAGAAAGATGCCGGAAACCTTATTTTTGTGGAATCATTAGTGAAACCAATGTGTAATACTTATTTCATGTATTATTACATATATTGCAGTGGCAAAGGTATCTACCTGATGGTTTTGTAGCAAAAAAATTAGGGGAAAGAGGGTAATTTTTAGGAAACAAGTTTTCAGATACTTGAAGCTAAAGTAACAAAAGATTTTTTTCTCGTTTTGGGTAACAAGTTTGGATAATTATCATTAAGTGTTGTTTTAAAATATTTTCTTTGTGTGTATACACATGTATACAGAGAGAGAGGGAGCGGGAGAGGCAGACAGACTCTGTATATAAAGTTGAATTATCTTTTGTTTCACTTTTTAAAGCCATTGTTTGCTCGTGGTTTCCTTTTGTGATTTAAAGCAAGGAAAAGAATCACCGCGTATAGTCAGTGCATGAAAAGATCCTTCAACATATATTTGCTGCAAAAGCTCATCTCTGAAAAGCTTCTGTTCAAGCTGCTCTCTGTGGATCTAGAAAGAGCAAGCTGCCTGTCCCCATTCTTTCCTTGCACTTTAACTAAGTACTTTGAAAACCACCTTGCTATTAAAATGTAGTTGTTGAACATCAAAGAGTTGCAAAAGAATTATCACCAGAGAAAGGTGGCATGTTCTATTTTGATTCCAATATCGACTTATCTCCATTGCCTATGAGTTTAGGGAGGGATTTCCCAATACCTTCAGAGAGACTAGAACTATACAGACAGTGAATATTTTTGAAAATCCTGTTCACTTGTTCTGCTTGCATTTTGTGCGCTTCTTTACATTGATTATGGAGGCATTGGAAAGGATGCAGGAGCTCTGAAGACCATACTTTCTCTCCATTTGCTTTGAAATGTACTCTAAAAGTGACAAGAACTAGACACAGATTCTTCAAAATCTTTCTCACGGGCACTTGTGTGCCACTGGAGTCGGATGGTGGAAGTGTGAAGGCAGTTCAGAGGGCTTTCGGGGAGGATTACTGCAGGGGAGGGATTCCCTGGTAGCTGTAACAGCTATCAACAGTGTAAACTGAGGTGGGAAGGAGATGGAGATGTCATAAACTGCTGTTGCATATCTGACCTGTGACGTGTCTGGTTGTGTGTTTGTTTTTTTTTTCGCCCCACATTTCTGTCACTAGTTAACATCCCACACCAGTCTTTCAGTGACATACAGCTGAATTTTCTTGGGAAATATCTCCCTTTACACATGTAGTGTAAAACTGATTTTGTCAGAGTCAATGAAAATCCTGATGGTTGCATCAGTAACGAGACAAGGAGCTCTACAAGTTTGTTTCAACTTTTTTTTTTTTTTTTTTTTTTTTTTTTTCCAAATAATCTCACTTCTTTCCTAACACAGGGTCCAACCTAACAGTGTGGCATACAAAGGTTGACATGTTAAATCACAGTTGCCATTCTGAGTCCAAATTTCTTACTAAAGATTTGGGTTCAATTCCATTCAATTCAGTTCAGTGCTTTATTTGAAGGAGAAACAACTTTCAGTACTGATTTCACTTTGAATGTGTTTTGAGAAAATAAGCTTGAATCTGAAAGTCAAACCTCCCTTTCCCTACGTGAACTTCTGATGTCCATACCATATTGGCACGCAGTATTTTTCTATCATCTTTTTCACATACCTCTCATTCTTTGTCGGGTACAAAGGATGCGAGAAGTTATATTCTGCTTAGTCGCAGCTGAACTGCTTATTTACAGTAACTGATGTTGGGAGGGAACTCTCCTGCTCATGCTTTTCTCAAAAAGTAGTGCAAAGGCTGAAGTTAAGGTGATTCTTATAATACCAAATGCTCTGGTTTTAGCCAGTCAGTGTTGAAGTCCAAAAGTCCAAGGATTTCTATTGCTTCAATTAACTTTGTTTACATGTTAAATTTCATGAACATCTGGTGCCCTTTTATTCTGTAACATATGGGATATAAAACCCCCAAAATCAGGGACTAAAATAATGTTGCTGGAAACATGTAGTTCAATCAAGTATAATGTTATGCTAGAAGTTTGCTATTCTTATCTGTATCCAGACCAAAGATAGATCACAACAGAACTGTTCATGACTAAGGAACAGAAGGTCTATCTTATCACTAAAGTTCACAGTCTCTTGGTAGATTAATGTTTGATATTGTCTTGATTGTGGGATAACATTCATATATTCTTACAGGCATAGTAATATTATATTCTCATGTTGTCCCTCTTTCTTGATGTCTTTAATTTATTTGTTTGCTGGTTTTTGAAAAATTCTTCCCTTCAAAGTAGCTATGCATAGTGAAATTATCTTACACTATATAGGTAGGGTTTATGTTTGCTTAAGTCAGGGGTAAATGTCTCAATTCTTAGTATACATGTGTGTACGAGGGTGACTTCCAACAATTTTGTATTACCTGAAAAGGAGGTATCTGTCATTTGACTACAAAGCTGTGTGTTCTCTGTAAGCACGTATCAAAAAATTGTGGGCTTGTGTCCAGATGGGAATAATATTAATTCAGTCAGTGGTAAAAGTAATTGAGATAGCAGCACTAGAGAAAGTCTCATCATATAAACAAGGAAACTGTGGCATTTGCACCAGCAGTTGAATAAATTAAGGTTCCTTACCTGTAATTACGTTATCAATCTACAGGTTACAAAATAACCTAAAATAAATTAGAGCCAATGAATTAGAATGATAAATGTTGACAAATAAATGGTAATTTCAAATGTTCCACAGTGAGGAAAAAAAGGTAATTTTTTTTTTTTTACCCATAGGAATAAAAGGACAGCCTAAGGAATTGGTATTAGTCTGGGAAATGTACTCCTTATCACAAGAAAATGTCAATATAACAGTTTCATTTTTGATGGTTGTACCATTCTAGTGAAGCGTATCTATGGAGGCAACTTTCCTTGAAAGATCAGAAATGATACTTTTCCCTGGCTATATTAGATTGGATGATCTAGCTGGGTTTTGGTTTTTTTCACTTTATCCTGGAGTTCTGTTGGGAAATTGTTACCTGTTCTTTTCGCTGTGTAGCTCAAGTCAATACTAGGCTTCTCTTCTTCATTTCCTCACTTTCTCATGTGTCAAGAGTAAAGTTTAGACTTAAGTCTTTCCTTGATGTTCTTTACCTCCCACTGAAATCAATAGGATGCTGAACCCAAGTCTGGAATGCCTTACATATCCCAGTAACAGAAAAAACCTGATTGTATGGGGTGGCCTGAGGCTGAGGACCTGTAGCCATTATAATGTCGACATTAAACCTGAGGTATAGGTCAAGTTAGGGCTTTCTAGAAACTCTGAAAATCACTTCCTTTTCATAGAAAATTTTTTAATCCCTTCTCCTATACCTATATATTTCTAAGTGGTCGATATTCATACCAGCACCTTAACTGTAAACCAAATAAATGTGAAGTCAGATTTTATAGTACATATTCATGATTGTGTTTACAAGCAAAGTTGCTTCTGAAGATGTTTATGTTTTTAACCAGTCTCCTCTAAAAGCAAATCGTATCTTTGGCTCTGCTCTACAGAATAACTCTTTTATCAACGAGTTGTAATACATCAAAAAGATCTTCCGTAGTATGTGATTACTCCATACACTGCAAAGGGATGTTAAAAATAGGCTTTATGGAATAGAAGACATCTAACACGTACATGGTCTTACTTTTTTATTTTGTACTTTAAGGGCAAATCTCAATTTCAGTTGTAGGCACTAGGCTTTCACAACACTGTAAGAGTACAATGAATAGCAGTGTTATTTGATCACGTTATTTGACTGTTCTCTGAGGGTTTTAGGCTGGCCCAGAAAAAGAAATGTGCCTTTCTGAAAAGTTTTAATTTATGTTTATATGTATTGTATTTCTAGCAATACACTCGTATTTTATCTCTTTGTCTATGTACGTATATGAATATATACAGAAAGTGATGAAATTTCTGCAGGAAAATACTACTTGGGAGCTCATTAATATTTTTTTTATGATTTCAACAAGTTCATATCAACATTAATTTTGTTCCAAGAATTAAGATGTTAAACTCAACAAATTGTTTAATTAAAATCAGATGGAACATGGATAAAAGTCTAAAAAAAATATTAACTGTGGCTTTAAACAGCATGAAGCAGAAACACATGTCATTTCCCATGAACTTGACTCACAGAAATATTTGATCTATTTTTCTCAGGAATAATTTTATTAGTAGTGTTCCTATGGAAGTGTTAATCATGTGATTGCATGTGTCAAAGATATTCCATTTTGCTAGCAGATTTATCCAACTTCAGAGAAAATGTATGAGTAAAGATTTTTGGGTAGCTTAATGCTGGTAGTAAAGATGACCACAGAGAATGTAAAAGCTTATACCTGCTATGCTTATACCAAGTTCTCTTGCAAAAAATGTGATTTCAAGTAGCACAAATTTTAATTCTTGACCAACTCGACTGCATTCTATGATGAGCTGACTGGATTGACTGGATTCACGGTTAAAGGGAGCAGGGCATGTCATCTGCTTTGACTTTAGCAAGGTATTCATCGCAGTCTCCCACAATATGCTCGTATTTGAGCAGAGATGTTATGGAGTAAAAGGTTGGACTACCAGATGAGTAGAAAACTGGATGGATTGTCAGACTCCCAAGTGCAGTGGCTAAGGGCTTATACTCTGCCTCAGTGCCTGACTTCCTCAGGGGAATGTCCAGAGACCCATCCTGCTTAATATGTTTGTAAGCATCTTGGTGGACAGCAGGTTAAACAGTGTGTGTAGACAGTGATGGAGGCTAACATAGCACTGGACTGTACAGCAGAATAGCTAGTAGATCGAATGAAGTGGTTATTTCCCTTTACTTGGTACTAATTAGACGACATCTAGAACATTGCATCTAGTATGGTACCCCCATACAAAACAGGCATTGATCAACTGGAGCAAGTTCAGTGGAGAGCTACCAGGATGGTTGGAGGCAGGAGCATGTGCCCTGTGAAAGAGACTCTGAGAAAGCAGGGCTTGTTTAATCTGGAGCAGAGATGCCTGCAGGAAGAAAATCATGTTCAGGCAGAGAAGTTCTGAGAACATAATAGTGTTGCAACTTTTGAGATACATTTTCCTTGTAAGTGAATAGTGCCTTCTGCCTCCTGAGGAAGCTCATCCATTCCCATGCATCAGTTGAGCTTCGTTTCCTAAGGAGCTCTAATGAATATCTAAATGTTGTAAGAGATTTCCTTGCAGTTGGTCAGTAGATGTAGTTCTGTGCTACTTTGTAAGGACAAAGTATTGTTTTCCCATGAGTAATAATGGAAAATAGAAAAAAATGGCCTTCCAGATGTAATCAGATGGTTTATCCAGGTCTGCAAAGCTGCTTTGCCTGTTTGGAGGATTCTGTCTGTGGAGCGGTCCTTGACATTGCTCCTGGGATGTTGCAAATTTACTGAGTAAAGGTGAATGCTGTTGGTAGGGAACTGATGGTTTGTGGATTCTGAACTGTGCCTTGTTTTGATTCAGTGGTGCTTGTGCCCTGGTTTTGTTCTTTTCTTCTGAATTTTGATGTGAAAATTTTTGCACAAGGAATGAAGCACATCAAGGAAATCATAAGACATCTGACACATTTTGTTTGGAAGTGAAAATAGTAGAGCAAATGGAGGGATTAGCAGGTATTTTTAAGCCTAACTTTTCCCTGTGCCAAATAAACATGGCTAATAGTGAGGACTGGGGGCTAGAAGGAAAAGGAAAAGGTTCATGAGCTCTCTTGAGCCATTGGTAGAAAGTAGTCCACTTGGGAATGTCGAATACATTATAATCAATCTTAGACTGTATGGATTTATACTCTGGCACATATTAGGAAGTGTCTGGGAAGATACCAGTGTGACCAGCCCTAGAATGGACATCAATAGAGCGGCACCAGAATGTTCAGTTTCTCCCATCCAGATGTCTTCTGTTAGGCCATGATATTCTTGTATGGCTTTTGTTCCTTTGTCATACCAGGGATCTAACTCTGTCCAGCACTCTGGCAAAGGCAGCTTGCATTTGGTTATATTTGGTTTTACAACTCTTTTGTAAGTGTTGCTAAAAAATTGGTATCATTCATTTAATCAGCTGACAACCTGAGAAGTGCTTGTACAAGTTCTACAGCTCCATCAAAGAATGGCTGGAAAAGAACAAACCTGAAATTCTGATTTCCGCAGGTTTGAGGTACAGTTGAGGTGGTAACTAAAGAGAAAATCCCTGAGTACCAGTGTTTTATCTGGGGACTCATTTCACTTGGATGCACTGTTCTTAGAGCCCTTTTTGGTGATCTGCTCTCATTTAGCCCTCGATATTTGGTTACTAGCCTGTGGCAATTGTGAAAGAAAAAAAACTATGCCAGATGAAACCCTTCCATAAGGTGTTTTCTGTTGTGCATAGCCACTGTTATTTATATAATCTACAGAGAAACAGTGAACGTATTAAAGATAGTTCAGTGTAAGAAATCAGTGTCATGTACAAGTGTTATGTAGAATGACTGAAGATGACAAATAATTTGCTGATTTTTGAACTTAACAGGATACAACTTTCTGTTTACCTGGACTACGAGAGAGAGAAGCACATTCTCCTCCTTTTTATTAAGATTTTTGTTGTGAGAACATTCCTCAAACAAGATACATACCTGGAGCCTAAGAGATTCCATCTCCAAAGGGAAAACACATCCTGTTCTCAGCAGGCTAGAATGAAAGACTGTATTCTACTTTAAATTATTTACTCACCCAAATATCAAGTAGATTTTTCTTAACTGAATAAAAATTTGGTCCTGAATGCTCAAAGTACTTTGGTGAAATAAAATGTATGTTACTCATGTACAGTGACAGAGGGAAAGGAAGAAGGAGAGATTGCCAAGGACATTCTGAGAACATTTATTGATTGGAAACAAATCACTGATTTTATTTTTTTTTTGTTTTGTTTTGTTTTGCTGGGGTTTTTTTCTTCTCCATATTACATGAAGTGGTCTCTGTCTGGGTGTAATTTTTACTTTTTAGTGCCATCTGCACCTGTGGCCTTTGGACTTAATGTTTATGACAGATGGACTGGACTGTGTTTGCACCATTTAGTGTATAATCCTTCTGTATGTATCTATGCCATGCTAGGCAGTGGCACTGGCCCAATGGGCATATTTATTAGTGCAGACTTCCTGTCTGCTTCCATTGTTCTCTTGCAGTGTCCTCTGAGCCTAATGGACCTTGTTTTGTGCTGGGCCCACCTACAAAATATTGTTCCTGATTCATGCCAGATTATCGGGGTGGTTGTGGGGTTGTTTTGTTTTTGGTTTTGGTTTTGTTTCTGGGTTTGGGTTTGTTTTTTTTTTCTTTTTTCCCTCTAACACATTTGCCAACTAGAAAGCTTAAAATGGATCAATTCCATATTGTAAATGCCCTTCCTCTCCTCTCAGCCTGCGAGCTTCATTTTGGAGCAAGCTTGCTAGCTTTGTTTGCTAGTATTGAGGTGCTCGATAAAAAGGAGAACTGCTTCCTCTGAAAAATGTAGCTTCTCATACTACCCGAGCTCCCATTCTACTGGAAGTGGAACTTGTTCCCAGCGAAGTGATGGCCCCTGTAAAACAGGGTGTAACAAACACAGCCCCAGCTGCAGGAATCTGCTGTCCCACAGCTGACAGCCTGGAGTTGGGCAGCATGTCCCATTCATGCTGACTTTATTAGCTCTGTGTGGTGGGTGTGGGGGAAAAAGGACAGGCTACTAGTACACAAGAAATGTTGCCTTCTGTGTCAGTGCAATGGCAAACCAAATGCAACACATAGGCACTTGCAATTTGTAAAGGTTTGGGGTTTTTTTTAAGGTTCATGAACCTCATAATCAACAGAGGTGATATCATGATAACAAGGAAAAATTGTTATATGGTATATACATATATATGTATATAACTGTTACATGTTATATACAATACAATAGTATTGTTTGTTTATCTCATGAAATCGTGAGGTTGCCTCTCAAATTTTTGGGCCTATTAAATGCATTAAATGAACCTCACAGTTGAGCTGTGGTCGTATCAAATTAGTGGCAAATTCCAAGCAGACATTTGAGAATCCAAAGCACCCTTTTCTAACCACTGAGATACATCATCCTAGCAGTGAAAAAGGATTAAAAAAATATTTCTGTAGAAAGTAATCATGCCCTTGTAAACTTAATATTAAAACGTATGATTTAAACTTTAAAATCTGATGGCAGTATGTTTGGCAGTCATCTTTCACACCCACGCAATAGTTTTTATTTGATTTTATTTTTCTACTTTTGCCATATCTGCAAGAGTTTCATCAATTTAGCCTCATAGTTGCACATCTTGAAGGAATATTTTTAAGAATTCAGTGTAGAAAATGTGCAGGGTAGTTGTGGGCAAATCCTGTTTAATACTCTTCAATTTGAATTAGCTGTGTGACAGTTCTGAATTTTTTTTTTTTTTCCTCCTGCATTTGCTGTGGCAGTATCACAAGTTGTTCCTGATAGATTATTGCTTACCTACTCCATGAAAAAACAGTTTTCTAAGTTGCTTTTCCCTGCTGCCAGTCAGTGTGGTGATGAAGTGTATTCTCAAAACTCTAATAAAAGCTTCAATATCACTTTATGCCATTTTATGTATTTTAAGGTGAGAGCAGAGGTTGGTACCAAGGTAAATCACAAAGACGACAGGATGTTATGAAGCGCTTATTTATTTATTTGCTTTTCTTTATAGAGTTCTTACCCACATTTCAGTGTAATAGTAGGGATATGATCCAAGTTTGCCAGGACAGAGAAGTGATCTTTTGCCACAAAAGTCTGTTTGTTAGATGGTAAGATTAGCTTTAAGATTATTGTAATGTTTGAGGTTCTGATTGGAGTCCTCTGTAAATAATGACCTGAGGGGTTGTGTCATCATGTAGATCAACTACATGACCATTCAGCTGTTATTATTATAAGTTCAGTGCCAGTAACGTACAGTGCCCCAGAACTGCGGAGCTAGGTATCATGTCCTGCAAATGGAATTATTCAGTTAATCACGGAAGAGCCCGGGGACTGAGCTGATGGAAGCATGTAATAGCAAGGTTATGCCCATCAAGGATATGCAGCCTAAAGTTCCCACTCTGAGGCACAGTAGAGAGGTGTGTTATGTGACAACCCTCCCTTGTGGATCGTCATCATGTCCCTTCCTTAGATGTTACCTAATTACTAACCAAGCCCATATACCATACTACCATCATCTACCCCCACATCTGCAGGGCTGCATCTGCAAGGAAGACAGCTGAGGGGATTTTTTTATTACCCTGAGTAGCAAGTGTGTGTGAGCACTGGAGAGTCAGCCTTACCTGGTCTTGAGGGAGTTCTCACTTGGAACTGTAAATCCAGGGAGGTTTGCAGAATATCTAAACTGGCCAGCACTGGGGGACATGACTGTGCTCATCTGCACACAGTAGCTCAGGAATAGCTACCTTCTGTACTTAAGTCTCCTGTCTCTGCATGGGCTTACCGAAGATTCAGGACCCCTCTGTTGAAGTGCTATTATTCTAGCCTAGCTAGAATCCTCAATCATTTTCTGTCACTTCAGGCCATTCTTGCTTGTTAGGTCTCTGGTACTCCTTGTGCCAGGTCTTCTACCTACTACTTTTTCCTATTGCTGTAATTTCTTTGTAGCTGAAACTTTTTTTTTTTTTTTTTCTTTTGCTTGGTCTATGGGAAAGATCCATCAGTTATCTGATGGAAGAGAAATCCACATTTTTGGTCTCACAGAAGGCTCTTCAAAAGACTTCTATTGTCAAATAAGAAAAGGAAACGCCAGAAAACTGCAAATACCAGAATAACAAATGTTGAGAGTAAAACGAGTGCATTTGTAGAAGCTTTTTTCAGAGATTCCTGTATTACCCTTTTGTTTTGATTAAATGTCTTTCTACTTCAAGACCTCCAGTTTTCATTGGTCCTCTCTCAAATTTTGTTAGATATCACCGGGTCCTGCCTACAAAAAAACTATGCATATACAACTCTTCCTATGTTTACTTTCTTCCTTCACTAATGGGGGAGTTCAAGCATTGAGTAATGTGGAATAGAAGACTACAAACTACTTGGAATCAGTTTTTCCTCTGTGAAAGGACTAGTACAGACAGAGCTTGATTAATTTTCTCAGCTCAACACAGTAAGCAGCCTGATAGCTGATTTTAAAATCTCTTCCTGTGGTAGTCTTCAGTGGTAGGACAAGTAGTGGTACGTGTGATTGACAGCCTCACACGTGAACCTCACAGCACAACTTCTGCGTGTGACCAAGATCAATTTGGCCAGTAATGGGCTGTGTGGGATTATTTCATTTGTCCCCCACACTGCTCTGAATCCTTTTCTTCCTTGTCTGTTAGTTGTATTTCCATTCCACCAGTTAATACTGTGATCAGCAAGGATGAAAGAGTAATCCATCCTTTGTACAGGTCTTATGTCTTTCTTCCATCTACCTACATGTTTTCCCTAAATCCTGTGATTGCTTGGGAACTGGCAACAGAGACAGATGGAGGATGTCACACCCACATACAAATGATGAAGAAATGATGGCTGTTGGCCATTGACTTGCAGTGACAGAAGCATCTTTAACTTGTACATCAAAGGAGCCCTTTTTAAGAACACTGCAGCTCTCACCGGTTGCTGAAAATGGAAAAACAGATCCTCAGCTGTCATGTACTCTATCACTGATTCATTGTGCTACAACAGCAAACCAGCTACACAGCAAAACTATCATGTAAAACACACAAACACACACACACACACAAAAGGTGAGAGACTAGGGAGGCGTTTAGTACATACTGAAAGTGTCTTGCAAAATGTGCTATTAAAATAGAAACCTGAAATGAAACGTATCTTTCAGATAAGTTTTAAGGTGGTCACTGCTGTATACATGCATTGCCACAAATCAGACTTTGAGAATAAATGTCTGTTTAATGTTTCCTTAACTGAAGTTCATATCAGAGTTAGATTTGTTGTAACATTACTGACAGGCTTTTATGAGGCACTCAACAATTCAGTGAAGGCGTCTTTGCAAAAGAATAGGCTAAACTTGCCAATAAAGACACAGCCATGTTTGTGTAACGTAGAAAAGGTAGCTGAGCAGGTTGTTGTGGGAAAGAACAGCTCGGAGCATTGATATAAAAACTACAGTGCTCACTTCTCTTAGACATGATAAGAAGTATTTTCCCAGACTGATAGCTTCTTCCATTTAAAGTAGGAGATGCACTATGATTTCCCAGTGGAAATTAAAACAAAAGAGGTGTATTTAGGGGGAACAGGAGGGGAAGGAAGGTCCAATACTTAGAATTTCTTTTAATTAGTCAATTTCATTATAGAAAAATAATGGGTGAAATGGTATGGGAAAAAAAAAAAGTGTGTGTGTGAAATAAATGCAAATGTATTGAAATACTGATTAATCCTAGGTTCCCAGTGGTTAAAACAACCCCCTCCTTGCTGCTCTGATATTTGAGTTTATAGAATATGTATTCCTTTCCTACTGACTACTCTGTAGTCATTTCTGTTAATTATCATCTGAAAGACTATACAGTCCACTTGTTACTGACATAAAAATGCAGTAACTCTTAGAAATTGTCCCACTGATGCCTATGAAGCTATTTGCAAGAGAAACTGCTGGCCAGAGTAAGCAAGGGCTCCATTAAAAGGTTCAAATGGAAGATAAAGTTAAATTTATGTTTACTTGATAGATTTCTATGCTCATAACATTCTTGTTTAAATTGTTATTTCTCCTTCTACTTAAATTTCAAACTCCTTCTAACTCTTTCTCTGTTTATCTTTTTTTTTTTTCCCTCTTTCCCTCCTCCTCCTAATATTCCATTTTAACAAGATTTTGTGAGTCACACTGATTCCAGGCAAACAAGCTGCTGCACTGTAAAATAAATAGCCTTGAAATGCTACAAAGTAAATCACTTGCCTTAAAGATTAAGCTAAAATGTTTGCTTCAGCTTCACATCTGAACATCCTTCCACTTAACCAGATGATAGCAGACTTTTTGCCAACAAAACATATCTTTACTAAACCAGGGCCATCTTTCAATAAGAACAGAGCAGTATGATGCCCTCTGCCATCCAAACATGCCTCTAGCCCTATTTATTTATGAGGAGCTTTGTACTGGATACAAACTGATCATGAGTGTTATCCAGCTTTATATAAGACATCACATGGTATTGGTAATCTGATACAGGGTTTTAAATGGATAGCTACACTGCCAGTTTTAAGTGCCAGCATATTTTTTATGTTGTTGTGTTTTTTTTTTTTCCCCTTTTGCTATCAAGTGGTATAGCATGTCCTGCTAAGAAATAGTCTAGCCTTCATTGAGCTTATGCTTCCTGTGGAAGAATTGCTACATCGTTGTTTTACATTTTATTCTTTGGAATGAGATAAACTGGTACTCTCTGACGGAGTATCCTGCAAAGGGATTGTTGTAGGAAGAAAAATCTGTATTTTATTCCTTGCTCCCAAATAGATTTTTTTATTTTTTATAAGCTTGTGTTTCAGTATCTTTTTTTCTGGATGTTTATTAAAATAGTTGTGCTTTACTGTTACAGGTCTAGAGAGACTTCAGAAACAGATACAGTTTCAGACAAGGCAGAGTTACTTTTCTTGGTGTCTCTTCTTATATAGTTCTATTTGATCACCTGTACTTGTATTCATAAACCTAGAGAACCAGCTTTATTTGTAGATTAGGTATGTAATTGTCATTTGATCCAAGCAAGCAGGGAAAAATCTAACCTGGTGTGAGAAACCTGAACTGTGACTAACGTCCTGAATTTTTGCTTTGCAACATAATCTAGAAGATGGATGAGCATTAACATGGAAAATCTAGCCTCCTTTTTCCCAGAGGGCACCTTTGCATTACTGTAGCTGAAATGCTTCATGTACTGTATCACTTTGATCTGGAAGTGAAAATCTGATGAACACTTGTTTGAGTATTTTAAAGGTAAAGATGGCAGCTTTCATCAATCCCTTGAATCCCTAGTTTCTTAAATCATGTTAGGACAAATTAAACTAAGATTCTGGAGCTGGTCTTGTGCGTGGTTAAGGGAAGGAAAATTGGCCAGTTTGGCTTGACTTACTAGAAAGCAGGCATGGGAAAAATATGACAGAGGAAACATTTTGATAAGTGAACTTATCTGAAAAATTTGTAAGCAATTAGATGGTATTACAAATTGAGGCATCTTGAACTGGCATTTCAGTATCCAGTTATTTACCAAACATGCATTAGCAATTGAAATAGCTTTAGCAGAGATGTGACTTGAAGAGGGAGTGGAACTGGTAAAGAGAATTGTACGCTGAGTATTTTTGATATGTTTCTTCCACCATGAAAGAGAGATCTGTAGTTTTATATGCTTCCCTAACTTCGTGCATTAGAGAAATTGAATAGCATGACTGAGTTTAAAAGGGGTGACATTAATGTGAAGTCTAAGGATTCTTTATGTGCATAAAACCATGATGGTTCATTCCATGAACAGCTGCTAGCCAATAAGCCTTTTAAAAAGCCTTTTGGAGACAACAGTGAAAATCCAGCACTCACACTTACTGCAGGATTTGTACACTGAATTTCAAAAATAGGGCACCTTCAAACACATATTAAAGGGTAATCTAAATATCTTTTAGGGATTCAGTATTACATTCATTGTTTATCTAATTGTCATGGTTTAACCCCAGGCAGCAGCTCAGGCCCCTCTCCACCCCCCCCCCCCCCCCCCCCCCCCCGGGCCGTGTTCCCCCGGCGGGTGGGGGGAGGAAATGGGAAGAAACAAACTGGGGGGGGGGGTAAAAACAGGTTAAGCAGGAAAAA
>JAAGNO010018012.1:54213-68929 GCA_033439905.1 Ceryle rudis
AACTAATAATAATAATAAAAAAATAAATAAAAATTGTCAGACAATCTCATATTACATCCACATAACTTATGTATAGCGTATGGGCTACAGTACCTGAACACTTTTCTACCCTCATATTGTGCGTCTTTTACACATAAACACAGATTTGTAGTGTTCTTTCCAATGAGCGAGTGTATAGTGGTTTTCTGCTTATATAAACTAAGTGATGGTGTAGCTGCATGCTATGACACAAACACATCTCTTGTATATTTACAGGGAGCAGAATAAAGTCTGGTTTAATTATGCAAAAATATTTATCTCTTCCCTATTACCATATCTGAAAAGTATATTTTCCACTCCCACAGTTAAATGTATCCTCATATCAATTTCTCATATGTAGTGCTCAGCACAGTGCTTTACATTTTCAAAGTGCTTTAGAAACATTAACTAATTAACTAATGCATGTCATTATGGGCCTGTGAATCTTGGATGTCAAAAGACAAGGCAACCATAGTGAATTAAATAAAAACCAGATTACATTGCCAGCATAGCACCCCCAACACAGCAAATTTTTCTACCCTGTGCAAATCTACCCTCTGACCTGCACAACCGTTTCTTGCTTTTGGCTCTGGTGTGTGACACCACTGCTTGGTGAGAATCCTTCCTTTCACTTTACATCCCCTCATGTATTGGGCCAGTCCCAACCACATGGCTTATGTCTGTTCCTGGTTCGATCCATATGAACACAGGATTGTAATGTCCTTGAGATGTGGCTGAGATAGCATTTATTCCAAGACATACTCACTGCACAGTCTTAGAATAGGGATGAATATAAATGCAGTAATCTTGACTTCTGATTCATAAAAAATCCCATTTGTCAATTTAGATCAAAATCATAGTCTGAGAATTCAAAGCTAAATACAAGACGTAATGATAGGAGAAGTTTATGTCCCTTGATACAGTTCTGATTTCTAAAGGATTATCTGTATAAAGGTGTCTGAGCTGTTTCCTGGGAGAATGTTCCTCACAGAATTGAAGCAGGCCACTAGAAGTCATTTGACTCACAGCTTATTTATTCATCATCATTCTCTTTCCTTGGATCCCTTCAGATAGGGTCAGAGAGTGAATTGTTGTCTAGATTAATTTTTGTGTCTGTTTGCTCCTAGTCTCCTTCTTCCAAAGTTCTTGATGCCTACCTCTACACATGAGTGTGTAAGGTATGTTCCTCGTGTGACACAGCAGCAAGCTTATCATTCAGAGAAGGGTTCCTGATATGTACTGGTGCTGTTGTGTCCTCTCATGGCTGGAGCCATGTTCTTTCATATCAAACTGAGTGCAACCTGTCACTTAACTGAAATACAGTGCGCAGGACTGGTAAATTCATACTTGTGTGACAGGTGAGGAATCTGAGTGTCCGATGCCTTCGTAAGAGTCAGTGAAGCCAATCACAGACTCACAGAATGTTAGGGGTTGGAGGGGACCTCAGAAGATCATTGAGTCCAACCCCCCTGCCAGAGCAGGACAGAACTAGAGCAGACCACACAGAAATGCACCCAGGCGGGTCTGGAAAGTCTCCAGAGAAGGAGATTCCACAACCTCTCTGGGGAGTCTGTTCCAGGCTCTGTAACCCTCACAGGGAAGAAGTTCTTCCCCATGTTGAGGTGGAACTTCCTGTGCTCGAGCTTGAATCCATTGCCCCTCGTCCTGTCACAGTGCACGATTGAAAAGAGGCTGTCCCTGCCTTCTTGATGCCCAGCCCTCATGGATTTATAGACATTAATTAGATCCTCTCTGTCTTCTCCTCTCCAGACTATTCTGCTTCAGGAAGTAGGTGGATTGTTCAGCACAATTCCACAACGTTGTGTTCCTCCTCTGCAAGAAGTGAAAAGCATCAGGTCATATGTGGTAGAGTAGTTTACTGATTCATCGAGCAAATCAGATTGAATAGTGCTCATTAGATTCCACTTACCAGAATAAAAGACCCAAACAGCTTCGCTAAAGGAGAAAGCTGCGAAGGGAGAAGGGAGAGCAGTGGAACAGGCAGATTTCTAGGTGTGGCCATTACAACCACAGCAGGTCACTCTGCCTTTTGTAAGGTTTGCTCAGGCTTGCTGAACTGGTGTGAGTTTGTAATACAAAAGGGTTGAAAACGACTCAGTGAAGATATTCTTAAATTAGAATTTACTTCAGTGGCTTGATTATCTTCCATGCCAGATCCACAAGCCCAACTCTTCAGTATTCTTAGGGGGCAAATTAAAGCTGTAGGTAAAAGGTGTCTTAATAACTGCTGGATAATAACAAAAGTTCTGACAATTTAAATTGATTTTGTACCTCAGCATTAATAATTGCACAGCTATTATACAGCTATTAATGATGATACAGCTATTATAATTACAGCTATTGTAATAAATGAGGGAATGATTTTACTGGTTTAAGCAGAAACATTATAATATCATCTATATGAAATGGCAGTTTTCCCCCTCCTGCAGGTACTTCATTAGCACAATCATACTTGTCTAGTAGTAGCACCTAAGAGTCCCTTACTGGTATGAAAGCATTCCTGACAGCAGTGCCAAGTTGCCTTGCAGTTAATGTGAAGAGGCCTGAACTATAAATATTTTCATGACCTTTATGAGTGCAACCAGATGATTAATTTTAAATTATAAGTATTTAAACAGGTTGGAAAAGCTGGACTGTACCACTGAAAATTTGCCATTAAGATTTCTTTTTTTTTCCTGGAAATATATGTTGAAGTGATTAATTACTTTGTTACGCTTGTCATAAATCTCCCTGATTCACAGCGCTCCCCCATCTGTCTGTCTCATTGCCACATTATCTCTTGCTCTAGGTGTTAAGTATAGTTCTTTCCCCTCCAGATATGTGGATAGATAGGTAGGCACCCAGAAGGACTTCTTCATAGAAAATGGGTGCAGAACTCCATCAGAGTACAGTGTGCTCTTGATTGGGTGATTACACAACAGGCTTTTACAGACAGGTTTGTCTTGCTGGTATGGACAGTGCCCCATTAAATGGGCTTCTCCCAGACTCCACTACTCTCAGATGAGGTCTTCAATCTCTACTATGATACAAAATAACTGTATTCAGTTCGGACGTGTTCCTGATTTTAAACTATCTTTAACAAAAGCCAACAGATCAAATCTTCCCTTTAAATTATGGCTAATAGAACCCTTGTGCAGAGCTTCTGAATGTTATTTTGGCTGTTAAGATGAACTTTTTCCAGAGCTAATGAAACTTTTATAAAGCTGGCTTGGTCCCTGTCTATCAGATCTTGGGAGAGAACTTTATAATCAATGCTTAATGATATAAATGTCTATGGTTGGTACATTCAAGGACATCTTTCGCAGCTTTGTGAATAAAAGATATTATCACCTCATATAAAGTAGGAAGAAGAGATGAGATGCATGAACCTGAACCGTGCATCTGGGGCTAGTTTAAGGTACAGTGCTTTGTAAAATCTGATAGTAAAACTAGACTTCCCCGAAGCTTTATTTGGCAGTATAGAAAAGCCTGGTTTACCTCTTCATGTAGTATATCCACATCTAGCATATATTCCTAAGCCAGTGCTAGATGGAGGGGTTTAATTTACTGAAAACAGTTTGACATACTTAGAATAACTTTTATCTTAGAAGCACATGGGTAAATGTCCAGTTAGCCACATAGCTACTTAGTCAAAAACAACTACCATCTTTTACTCATACTGTATATAACTTGTGCTCTCTTATTGCTTTAAACTTTTAAATTCATAACTAAGCAGTGATTTTTGCCTATTTGGTCTTGTACAGATCAGCAAAACTGGATCTTCCATTTAAACCAGTATGTGCTTGCATATACAAACACTTCTTTAGCATACCGCTTGAGAATCGGTGGTGTTTCTTGTGCCTCATATTTTAGGTGCAATCCTTTGGCACCCATCATTTTGCTTTCTCTATCCTCTAAAAAAAAACCAAACAAAACCAAAATAAAAAAACCCCAAACAAAACCAAACCCAACAAACCAAAAATAAACTCCCCAAAAGTCTTTAGTACAGTCTGAAGAGAGAAGTCATTTACAATCATGACAACACACCCACAAAGACTTGTATTTCCCCCATCATATTTTTACTTTACTCCATTGAAGTGAGCACACAAACATATATTTTTTTCCCATTTTCTCCCTGAAATGTTCATTCTTATTTAACTGTATGGTATGTATTGAAATGCGGTACATGTAAATAAGTTTTAACGGCAGCTCTGTTCATAAAAAGATTGAAATGGGATACCAAATGTTTAGTGAATTGTTGGGCACTTTGATTAGATTCAGCAGATCAATAGCTTGTTATTTTCATGAATTACTATAATTCTGGCAGTTTCCTGTTTTCTTGCAGCATATGTTGTTTGCATTTATATTGTAATTTGCCTTACAATTTGTGATATAATCTTAAGGAAGCATTTAATGTTTTCTTGATATATAGGGTCCCCTACAGTTAGGTTTTCAACAGTCAACCTCAACTAAACGATTTGGATTTAAGTAGAAGAAAGGAAATTAATAGTAAGACATTAATGAGAACTTCTTCAAGGAATTGTAGAACTTTGAGAAGAAACCGTTTGAAATGTGCGTGTGTTCAATACACCCGCAGCTCAATATAACATCCCCAATAGCTATGCCTTTGAAGGCTGACTATGTAGTATTTAAAACAGAAGGAATTATGTCATTCCTACATTGGGGCAATAATGACAAACAGTTACACCGTGTCTTTGCACGAGCCACAATGTCTCACCATAAAGTTCATTGAGCATGAGCAGGACCATACCTAAAGACCATTAAGATTTCTATAGAATTCATTAACTGGAAAAAAAAAAAAAGCGGCATTTGGTATAACCAAAGTTTCTACTCTGAGCAAAATTCAGAGAGCACTTCTGTGAGGAGTGAACTTTCTGATGAAGGTGGAGGTGCAGCAGACCCACAACCTGAAATACAGTACCAGGTTTAGACCTCCCTTCTGCCTGATTTTGACCAGGGACTGGAACCTGGGTATTTCTGTGTTTCAAGCATGTCATTAACAGCAAATTTCAGTCTATGTGCATGAAAAGGTATAAACAGATGAGAGTTCCTCTGTCTGTTTGCTAACGTATGAGGGAAGATATGCTCATTCTAGCTCTACAGAGTGCTGTTGAACAAAATGCCTAAGCCAGAAGTTTGTCTGCATTTTTAAGATTAAGACCAGGCTGGATGGGGCTCTGAGCAACTTGCTCTAGTGGGAGGTGTTCCTGCCCATGGCAGGGGGGTTGGAACTGGATGGTCTCTAAGGTCCTTTCCAACCCTGATGATTCTATCATTCTATGTATTAATGTAGAAATACTCTGTCTGCCTTTTTCAGAAACATCTACTGAGCCCCTCTTCCATCCACCACTGCTACACTAGAATTATAAACGTGGTATAAATAGTTAAATATTCAGTCACTTAGAGAAGCTGTTTAGGAAGTGTGTTTAGTGCCTGGTTTGTAGAAGCTGTAGTTTCAAATAGTGGGCCTGAATCAGACACCAGATCCAGGTTTCTTGAAGTATTTTCCTGTTCTGTCTGTCTCTTCTCAAATTTTATTTTTTCCCTTTTATTCTTTGGTTGAAAATAATCTTTTAACATCAATTGATAACAGAGTTTTGATTTTCTGTGTAGTTGATACAAAGAAAGATAGCCTTCCTGTTACCTCATGCCAGGTATCTGGAGTGCTCCAAGTCACCTTCTGGAGACTGGCCGCTCCTCAGTGGTTGCCTTGGGAAGGGTAACTCTACTTTGGAGTTCAGAGCACTTAGTGAATCCAGGTTAAATGGAAACACTTTCCTACCACAAAGCATAATAGTAGGATGGCCTGCAATATAGCCTGAGCTAAAGAAGGGGCAGGCAACAGAAGACAAGAAGATAGCACTAAGAGCACAGTGGTTATATTATAGAGGATTGAATAAATCCAGGTGGCATCCAAGCACACTGCAGGAATTGCAGAAGGAAAAATCAGTAGCTGGAACTCTTAAGATATTTACGTATATATATTTACTATTGGAGTTTTGCTCTTGAATTCTAAAAATTATTAAATGCATTAGTTTTACTTTATGATTCCCATTGTAGGAGCATGTGTTGGATATCTGCCTGCTTGTAGCTCTTTTCAGACTGTGAGTTCCCTCCTATTTATTTACTGGTTTATGATTATAATTACATGATAAATAGTACAGATTACAGATTTTTCCTGATTAATGTTGCTACTGAGACGTTTACTCTTGGAATACAATTACAAGAAAATATGTATTTACTCCATCTTTAGGATTGCTTAAATAATAATAATAAAAAAAAACCCTTGTCACTTGGTAAATCTCTTAGAAAAACATTTTTGTTTTGCCAGATCTTATGTTTCATACAGACGGCATGCACCATGCTAACAGTCAAAATACAGTATCCCTGTAATATCAATATTTTATACACAGCCATTTCATAAGCCACAACCTTGCAACTTAAAACAATAATTCTCGGTCATAATAAAGATAATTAGGGATGAACATCCCCATTCTGTTCATTTCTGATCTCCTCCTAATCTCTGTAAGCAAGAATATTAAACTCCAGTAATCCATAGATAATGTGGTGGGAGTGACTCACCACAGTTGTGTACTGTGATCAAATTAGTTACCTCAGAGGCATTTCTTTTCCTACAAATGAGAAAAACAATCCAGAAAAAGAAAATAAAATAACAGGTTTGTCCGTCCGTGTCCTGCCCCGCCCCAGTCTCTCTAAAAACCAGCTGTCTGTAACAATAAATCTAAGTGTAGTTCTGAATGCTGTTTGCATGTATTTGGATAGCATTCAGAGGATAAATTAATAAATGATAGAATTTTGACACGTCAAAAGCAAAATCAAAAACTATTTAGGCACTTTTATTCTCATCTATTGAACATGTAAGTGGGATTTTTGTGAGGAACTTATAAAACACATATAAGATATATAGAGAAGAGTTTTGAAGGTGTAGCACATATCCTTGTAGCTGTGAACCTACACACCAATGACCTGTACTGAAGTTCTGAGGATGTTATCTCACATAAAGCCTGTGAAACGCCACCAAATAACCTGCATTCCCTGAAATACCTCACTTGACCAGATTAAGCAAACTCACTTTCTTCGATCTTGATTTCTAAATCATGTTTTCTAAACCTCTTCATCGCTGTTGCTTTTCCTCTGGCCTCTTTCCAATTGCTCCACATCTTTCTGCCAAAAACTCCATGTGATACAGCCAGAACCAAGTAGAGTGGAAGGATGACTTCATGAATCTAACATGACACTCCTATTTGTACACTGACTTTCCATCATTGTATTTATATATCAGAGTGTGATGTTTGGTTTTTTATTGGCATTGCTGAGGTGCTTTTAAAAAAACGTTCATCTTTTATTCTCCCAAACAGTCACATGTCTCAATTGACTTGAGTTTAAGGGGACAATTCTCGTTTGTAAAGCAATGCACATACTTAAGCATTGCAAAGGTCAAGGCCAAATATTCCTGTCAAGGAATTATGAACAAAACTGAAGAGCCAACCTGAATCAAACGCATAGTAAGCCAATAGCAGGGTTCTCTAATGTAATTAAATCTTTTCTGACCTGCATTTCAGATGTGGGATCCAAATGTACCGTTGTATGAAGAGCTAAAAACTGCAATATTAATATTCTGCATCACTCATGGCGGGGGGGTGTGGGGATGATTTTATTTCTAATCCAGTTTTAGTTTACTTTTCCAATAACTGGAATACACTTTGATTCACTGAATTGCAATGTTTTATTAAGATACACAGCAACATTTCCATAGTCAGAGTGAAAGCAGAAGACGAGTTAAAAATTTTGCAGAAATGCTTCTCATATTCTGGTAATAGATTAAGGAACATCGGGTTGCTCAAATAAAATGTGTTTATTTCTAAGCTGCTTAAGAAAAAAAAAATCAACATAATATCTGGTGTTCAATTTCCTTTGATTTTGTCACAATGCAATTCAGTCGTTAACAGAAACTTCAGTATTAATTGTTCCTTTCTTGGTTCATGCTATCTCAGGTGTATAAATCTAGTTGTGTTTTCTTTTTTTTTTCCTTCTTTGTAAATATCTTGTTACCATTTTTATAGATGCTCCCAAGAAGCTTTTCCTTTCATCACTGATCTTCTAAATAATTAATTCAGAATGTCCTCCAACATGGTATTGCTTTTTCAAATTTTATTTTATTTGGACATTTTTACCTATGTGATTATGTAAATAAACATTTAGTTAAAGGTACCATTACTGAGCTGCTTTTAAGGATGTTCAGTACACAACAGCTGACCCATCATGATGTGATTACTCATGTTGCCTTCATTTTCATTTCAACCAGAATGCAGGGTTTTCTTGGTCCTATTGTAAGAGCAGAAAAACAATTATTTTATGCATGACTGATGATAGTGATGGAGACTCTATATGGGACACAGCAGGAAGCTGAGAACTGCTTGATGCTTCCAAACACCATGTACTTACAGCACATTCAAATGTTGTAAGCCCCAAGTATGCAGCTTAATTTTATTTGTAACTTGAGAATTTCTGATTTGCTGCATATATATATATTTAAATTCTAATGGCACACCCGAAAAATAATACTTTTCAAAAAATGTATGATGCATCATCTTTAAAGCACAAATGAGTTCTGACTAAGTGGATGCTTTACCAGGCAAACTGGTGTTAGAAGTTAATTGGGTTTGACTAGCAAGTCCAGTTATTGGCACAATTTACAAGCTTCTGCAGAATTGTGACCATTCTGCTATCATACAGTAATATGCACAATGTGAGGCCTGACAGTAAGTGCTTGCTATCTGACAGTAAGTAATGAATCCTAGTAAAAAATATCCTTATAAAATAGGCCCCTTTTTGAAATGAAATGTAGTACAAGACTATTTCTCGGGATGCCTGAACACTTATTGCATCAGCGTATAATTAACTTTTCATTGTCTTTGTGACAAATCTGTTAGAGGAGTGGTCAGCTGGTGTTTCTTTGTGGAGAAAAAAGCTTCCTAGTGGAGAAAATGTTTGTTAGAAAATACTATTGTAATTATAATAATTATTCTGTAATTTAGGAGGCTTCCTCTTTCTTTCTGAAAGACAATGCCAGAACTTTAAATCCTAAAGTAGCATTTCATAAATCCTACTGGTCGCTTGCATTATAATTTTTTTTTCTGCGTGTGCTTGAAGCAATTCTTGCAAATGTTTAGACATGCAACTGATTTAATCACTTCAGTAGTTCCTTTACCATCTAGCATAAATTTGAAATCATTGAAGAGAATCGTGCATATGCAAAGTGCTGTGTGATGCATTTTGGTTGTATTTAGTATTGAGCGAGTTAATCTGAAAAAAGCATTTAACACTGCAGCTGTAATTGTTACTGTGAAGTGCATTAAGTTTTGCAGCTAAATGAAGTTTCTTCTGGAAGAAAAATCATTTAATTTGCCACTACCTGCGTGGCAGAAATCTTTCTAGTTTTATGTGGGCATCGTGAGCGTTAGAGGTTGGTAATACATCTATCCCCCACTACTTTTGCTTTAATTATCCAAAGCTTGGAAAAATCTACCTCCCTTGAGAGCTTAACTATTGTTGAAATCCCTGTTTTCCTGCAGGATAACCAACTCCTGGCAATTGCCCTGGAGCCCAGAGTTTGCCTTTGCAGGCTCATGCGTGCACATCACACCACCCGTCTCTTCCCTTGACTGCCAATTCCATCCCAATGAGCTGGCAGGGTGCTCAAATTCACATCAATTCTGTTCCGTGATATTTTCATCAAATTGCCAAGCCTTAATTGCATAAGTGGGCTACATGGTTTTTTTGTGCTTGCACACCATTGTAAATAGGACTAGCTACATGATGCTGGCTGTAGGATATTTTACATCTCAGTGTCCTTATTTTTTTTTTCTGGGGGATCACTTTCCATTCATCCTTTCATTGGTTGGTTTTCTAGGTTTCTCTTTCATATTTTCATCAGAGAGTTCAGTTTGTCCATGACTTTGCATCTCCGAGGAAGCTGATTTTGTCACTTTATCAGGAAATTCAGATGATTCTCAGAAAATCTGCAGAAGGCCAAGTCCTTTATTGGCTGGTTTCACTGGCACTTGGTAGATCACGTGAGTCGACCAAATGCTCTTATAGAGAGGGACTGATTCGCCATCCGCAGCTGTACCTGGAATCGTGGTCCGGCTTCTCCTTTGCTGTGTGTGCTCACGCCTGAAATCAGCTGCCAAGGTGATGCCAACAGCAGTTTTGGTACCACTTCAATGCAGAGGGCTTGGGAAGGGGGAAGAAGGGGAGGAGGGAGGCTAACTGCTGAATGAGAGGGACTTGAGAACTAGGTATAGCAGAAATGCAGTAGGGCTTGTGCTCTCTACTTCTTTTTCTGGTTGGCCACTTAGTTCCAATGCTGATGTTCCAACATGTATTACCATGATTTTTCTTTGGCACAAAAATTCTAAAGCAGTAAGGAGAGTAACTCTACTGCAGTTGCAATTTAGGTGGGAGGAAAAAATATCTGCAGATTCTGATATTGATGCTGAAGATGAAATCAAAGACTGTGTTTGCAATTTGCTTTTAATGCACGTTTTAAGTATTGTAATAGAACCTCAGAGTAAAGTTCTGAAGTAAAATTATTTCCAGTATGGTCATTGGTCACTTTTTCCATGCTACACAGATCTATAATAAAATAGGAAGTGAGGGATTTGTTTGGATGGTGATCTAATAGCAAAAGTCTAGATTTGCTCCACTGTCTGCATCTGGCTGCTGGTGAAGAAGCTACCACTGCCCTGTTACCTCTGGTTGCCTATCACTAGCCTTGTGAGTACAGTTACACCACCTCATATGAATTTTTACTGCTTACTTTCAACAGGGTAAGCAGGGTGCAGAACAGAATGAGATGTTAAACCGATACACATGATTTTATGCTAAGTATTGATTTTTAACTACAAGAAAATGTTAATTAGTCTGTTTCCATGGCAATACCCGATAGCAACCAATAACTTTTCAGTGTTTAGTAACAGTTTTTCATTGTATTTTCTTCATTTCCCTGAAAATTTAATAGATTTGCTGACCATAGTTCAGTGTTTCCAGATCAATCATCACTAGATAGGTTAGTAGTTAGAGGAAAGATACCATTGACTGGCTAGTTTAGATGCTGGTACACTTCATGAGAAGACCAGCTCTCCCAGGATACTCCAGGACTCTAAAGAAGCACTTGGTGACTTCAACAAGCAATTCAGTGTTATAAAGTAACCTTCATCTCATTTTCTGCATTCACTCACTGCTTAAGGAATACTTTTTGGACCACATTCCTAGGCAGTAGTGTCCTAAAAGAAGAAAGTCCCAAATGCTGATCTCATAACCAAATAGGCAGATTTTTTGTTGTTCTTATAATTCTCATTTGTGCTCTTGGAGATGTATCTTTTGAAATTTTGCCATATGGCAATTTTTAGTAATTTATTCTGAATCCTGCATGGAGAACTCAGTGCCCCTGAACACCGAAATGTGTTTGGAAAAGTGAGAGGATGTTGAAAGGATGAAACAAAGAAACTAGACTGAAGAACCAACTAGACAGGGTAATTCTTTGTTCCACTGCAGCTGCTGAGCAAACAAGGTGTTGCACAAACCAGGAAATGCTCTTTTCACTCAGTCATGTTGTAAAATAATTATTGACTTTTCTCCTTGCTGCCGTTTATGTGGAGACACATGTCACTCTATTTCTATGGTGCATAAGTTGTTTTCATGAAAAATCACTGTTAACCTCCTTAGTGCTGGGAGGGTAGAAGCACGACCTAGCAGTGGCAACAGCTTTGAATAAATTGTTCATTCATTTGGATGGAATATCAAAATGCACAGTAACCTATACATCCACCTGCATCAGAGGAATACATTTCACGTGTCCATTGGGTACATCACGTAGCACTGAACTGATCAGAGTGACAATTGCTGACTATATCACTTGTCCTTCTGTCACATAAATGTACTCATATTATTCAATAATTTGGTTTGGGGGTTCAGGTAACATATAACAGTATATACTCATGCTATAGAAGATGGGTACTAGAAGGTATTACTAAGCCCCTTTGAGGCAGTTTCCTTGTTAGTGTAATGAAGTATAGCTCTGAGTCAAGCAAAGATACACGTGTTAACACCAGCTCACGATTTAAACCTTTAAGTAAACTCCGTGTCCTTTCTCTCAAGGATTTATCATGAATATCATGGGTGCCAGTAGTACCCAAGGTTTGAATGGTTCCCGCATAACTAGTCAGAGAGCGGCATTTGGGGTTTTTGCAAGAGTGAAGTCCTGGCTGGCTGCCCAGCTTTCCTCTCTTTTCCTGAGGGTTGGAACTGTCAGGGGATTCCCCAATAACAATCAATGACCTGCTGGCTCTTCTGGCAGCGTGCCACCAAGTTGTGAAACTGCTGAGAATTACATGTCCTGATTCACCCTCACATATGCCAGGGAGCTTCCAGCCAGGAGAATATTCTAACCTGTTAAACAAAGATAATGCACATATTCTACCTCCAGTCAAACATTTTCCCCCCCCTTTTTAACAAAATAGGTGCTTTGGCTGTTGGACTCTTACGCAAGCACACGCTGAGGTCTCTTTTCTTGTTATGTTTTAGTGATTCGATAGGGATTTTGTGTAGTATCTTTAACACCATTTTTTTGTTGTTGTTGCATTTTCACGTGAATACCAGCAAAATCTTAATTCAGGCTCCAGCTTTTCATGTTTGTACTAATGTGAAACAGTTCCTGGCAGTTTTTAATCAAAGGTGATGATAATGATATAATCTATTTCACCTCAGCCTTCATTTCTCATTTTAACTATTACCTGCAGCTGTCTTCAGGCTACATATGCCAACTTGCCAACTTTGTATACAGCTCTTCTTTGCACTTTTTATGCTACTTTTTTTTCAATAGAATCTTGGGTCAAATAATGCCTTACACTTATCTAGCTCTTTCCTGCAGAAATTTAATTTACTTAAGGGTTGCAGGATTAGCCTTTATGGAAATGAGAGTGTAATGATGTATTTTGTTGAGACCAGGGCTAAGATTCCTAGTCTGAAACCCTTGAATGGCACATGTTCTGTGAAAGCATTCTGGAAGAAGACTGAGCTATAGATGTTCATGGAGGTTTAATGAGACTTTCTGCTGTGGAAGTTAATTCAGTGGCTTGGAGTTAATTGTATTTCATTCTTCGTGGCCTAGTTAGGTACTTTATCAGGGTTCCAAAAGTTTTTCTTTGATGAAATATTTTAAAGTCCCCAAACAAAATTATAGAAATATTTGAGCCCTTTCAGGTGTAGCAGCTCTAGGTCATAGGTAAAGCAGGATATCATATATAGGTGGATCAATACTGTGGTCTCATACAGTCACACATAGTAGTGCTATTTTCAGCTTTTTAGAACAAAAGATTCTGCAAACAATTATATTTACCCCTGACAAATAATTTGTTGTAAAACGCCTTCGAATGTAAATTCTCCAGAGATTTCTAACACGTGTTTTATTATGAGGTCATTTCTGGTACAATTTGAATTTTAATGAACAGGTTAACATTTTAAGGTGATAAAAATCGTGGCTGCAGACTCTGCAAGGAGTTTCCTTCAAACCTTTCCAGTCTCATTGTGCTAGATTTTGGGTAGCCACCTATTTAAGCAGTAGGTTTGTAAAATCCAAAGCTCTTGTCACTTCCTGATTCATGTTGCAGATGCCAGACTGTGTCCTGAACACAGGAGGAAGAGCAAATAGTGTGCTCTGCACCATATGGTTTTCCACTGGCTTCACACTTTGCTCCACCCAGCGGCGTTTACCTGTGAGTGCATAGGTCTGTGACTTCATCCTCCCCCATATGGCAGAGTTGATCAGAAGTATATGGCAACAGGCCTTTACAACTTGCCAACCCTTTTTCCTCTCCCCATACACACATGGCTGAACTGGGAGCTGTGGCTCGAGCACTGGGTTCAGTTTTGGGCACCACAGGATAAAAAAAAAAAGCCATTGAGGTGCTGGAGGGAGTTCAGAGAAGAGCAACAAAGCTGGTCAAGGGTCTGAAGAACATGTCTCCTGAGGAGCAGCTGAGGGAGCTGGGGTTGTTTAGTCTGAAGAAGAGGAGGCTGAGGGGAGACCTTATTGCTCTCTGCAGCCACCTGAAGGGAGGTTGCAGTGAGGTGGGGGTTGGTCTCTTCTCCCAGGTGACCAGTGAAAGGACAAGAGGAAATGGGCTGAAGTTGCTCCAGGGGAGGTTTAGGTTGGATATTAGGAAAAAAATTTTTACTAATGAGGCCTTGGAACAGGCTGCCCAGAGAAGGGGTAGAGTCACCATCCCTGGAGGTGTTAAAAAATTGTCTGGATGTGACACTCTGAGACATGGTTTAGTGGCCCTGATAATGTTTAGTAGATGGTTGGACTTGGTGATCTTGAAGGTCTTTTTGAACCTTAATGATTATAGGATTCCTCTAAGTTTTATTTCCTTCCTGGTACTGTCCCTCATATATAGATTTGCCTTAAGTGACCTCATATTGGAAGATCCACTGGAGAAAAGTTCTTAAAGATACCTCTAAGTTAATGCAGTAAAACAAGTGATATCTGACTTCCCCCCCCACCCCCCCCCCCCCCCCACCCCCCACCACCACCACCCCCACCTCACGCCCGCAACCTACCACACACCCCGATTCTGGCCGCCTATCTCAT
>JAAGNO010018012.1:76010-96607 GCA_033439905.1 Ceryle rudis
GCAGTGAGCTTTAGGATTACTCTTTACCATTGCAGGAGCTGTTGTTTGGGGCTGGGTAGAAATCTTCCCCTCAGCACTGAGCTGGTAGATGTAGAAGAGCCTGTTCTTTTCTGCAGGGCTTAGATGTGTGATTGGTAAAGTTATGTTCAGATTAGTAGGTGACAATGTCTAGCAGAGATTCTTGTTCCTTTCTGTAGTATGCCATTAAAAAAACCCCAACAAAACAGTGAGGGCTTGTTAAGTTCATATTGTCAAGAGACAATCATAAGCAAAATTACTGCTGTGAGACCTGGATGACTTTAGTCTTGTCCTTCCCTGTAGCACCAGCTCATTAGATGCTATGTGACAGAGAGCTATCTAGCTGTGTAGTTCATGCCTCCCACCTAGTCATACCAACCTGTAGCTGACTTGGAAACTTCCCTCTCAACAGTGTCTTGTAAGCCAAGCCTGTACATAAAGCGGGCTCTTGAGAGGACTGGTTAAGGAAACAATGTCTTGGAGGGTACGGATGACATCCGTGGTGGCCTTCTCAGATGCATTACTCATTTATGGCTTCAGTAAGCTGCATTCTTGGCATGTAAAGGTGCTGCATGGTCAGGTTTCCAGTTGCTAGTATTTTGTAGGATCCTGCATTGTGTGTGAAGACACTGCTGCTTTTTACTGCACAATAGCAAGAGCTTCATCTCTCTGTTAATTCAAAAATATAAATAAATGTGTCCAGGTTCTTGGCGGTGGAATACTTTAAGCAGAATAAGAGCCTACTTTCAGTCTGAATAGGCAAGTTTTGTACTGAATGCATAGTTAATAACAGTAATTTCTACATTTACAGCAAGTAAGGCCAGTTTGTAAATATAATAACCCACTGCATTAATACAATACCACCATGAATAGAATGTAGAACAGAAAAGAGGGTTAATAAGGCAGACATTATAATAAGTATAGTTTTATGTGTAAATCAAAAGATCTAAAATGTAAAAAATTACCGTGCACGAGAATTGGCAGTAGAAACAACAGAGCTTTAATCTGAAGTACACTAATGCAGCTCAAGTATAATCAGGGTTGAATAAATATTCATCACCTGTACTTTGTTATACTGTACTCTGAAGAGGAAGGTACAGAAAAAAAGTAAAGGGCTATATTAAAATTCCAGTTTTGGCTTTGTGAGCTAGTTCAAGTCATTCATTTATATGCAGCTTTATAGCTATGGGCTGACCAGTATTGCTGCTCAGAGAATGTGCAGTTCTGTCAAAGTCAAAGTGCTTCACTGAAGTGGCCAGTTTTGCATGAATTCTATTGGAAAGGGAAAAGTGTGGGGGGGGAAATTCCATTTCTGTCAGAACAAAAAAGGTTAAAACAGTGACTTCAAGCTGATTTTTCTTGTTGACATTTGGTATTGTGCCCTAATACAAACTAACACAGTTGCAACTGAATTCTGAATAATCAGAAATTAGCATTTGAGTTGTTGGTTAAGTCAGCCTTTAGTTAGCTATCACTTAGCTTTGGTTTGGAAAAGAGCTATATGTACAGTCTTAAACTTGTTTACATAGTTTTAGTGTCCTTTTTAGAGTAATATAAACTGATATCTGACCTTATTAGAATAAAATTGGACTCTTCTTCAAGGCCTGAGAAAAAATGTAAAAAAAAAAAAAAAAATTAAAAATTTGCAAAATGCCCTTTTCTTGATTCTGGTTCCTGCTGCGGTTCCAGTATCCTCTTTCTGCTGAGTAACAGCAAATACCTTGCACCGTTTAAGTCTGCTTTCTGCTCAGGAGCAGAGTACCTGGACATTAGAACTGAGGGTATTGAAGAGAATCAGGCAGGAATCCTCTGTAGAGTTCACCCTGTCCCATGCCCTGGAAAGCCTTCCTTATTCACAAGCTGGCTAATAATAATTATTGATGAAGTGCAGAGAGAAGAGCTGAATGCTGCTCATCCAGCCTGAGGTTGTTCCCCACTTTCCAAGCCCCTACAGATAATGTTCATAATGAAAACACACTGCATCTTCCAAAGACTGGTGTTTGCTCCTAAGTAAGGGCATTGGGAACTCAACATTTTCAATAAACTGAGATTCCTAAAGTGTGGGATTTATTCCCTGCTGCTTCATCACCTCGATTCCTGATTTGGTAAAGGGAGTTTGAAGATGGCATAAAACACAATCTGAGGATAATTTTCATGGCTTTACATTTGTGCTTCCAACCACTTCGGTTTCATGTGTTTCAGGCTGATTATTTTTGCAAAGTGTCAAGTAACATCAACTATCACTAAAGTTATTTACACTTAATCATCGATTTCACTCACTGTTGGAAGCTCTGCTCACAGACACCCTTGAGGAGCTGAAGTGAGATGCCTTGTAAGAATATTGTTTGTTTCGAGCGTTCTATTCTTTTGAGCCTCAGTTAATTATACCAATGTTACTACAGTCTGCCTAACTCAAAGGTAGTTAAGGGTACTCAGTTATTCACTGGACTGTGAATAAAGCTCATAGGTTTTCCTAAGGTAAAAGTAATTAGCTCAGAAACAAGTAATTTCCAGGGAGGGAGGTGAAAACCCTGTGAAAATAATTGATAAGACTCCAAGTAGAAACCAGGTCATCTAGTTCTTGGTCCTCTACCTAAAATATGAGATTATTCTTCCTTCTGTGCTTTGAAATGTCATCTCATTCATCAAGTTAAATATGCAGTGGATTAATGATACAAGTGTGTTCTAGCCAAATTATTTCCCTTTTGAGGTTCTGTCATTGTAAATGACAATATTATTTCAGTAAGCTTTCACAGTCTTTGTAACAATAACAAAAAATTTGGACAATATTACAGATATTCATCAGATCCTTTTAATGTAAGTCTGATTTACAAATTGTTTGTTTCCTTTCTTCTTAGAAGAATGTATTATTAGTGAATAAATGTTTCCATTATTCAATTAGTTGTATAGATAGTCAAATAATGTCTAATTATGTGACCTATTCACATTTTTCCATCAACTGATACTAAAATACTCATGAGTAATTATTTTAATTATTCAACCAGCTCTTTAAATGATCAAATAATACTATTAAGTTAAATTCAGTTATTATCAGCAAATGAAGCAATGAGTATTATTGTTTTCCATTATTTGCTCCAATGCATTTACCTATGCCATGAACCTGCTTTGCAGTGTTCACTGTAAAAGTAAATTTCTTTGTACCTTTGCATTATGTTTTGTCTTCAGTTTAATGCCGGGATAAACTCAGATGAAGGAATAGACCTAATGAGTTGGAGGAAGAGTACTGCAGTCCTCACTTCTCCACCACTGGCTCAGAGGTTGACCATTTCCTCTGAACTATGATTGTGCCAGTGGTTTAGCATATGTTCTTTCTTCTCCAATATGAAGAACTGTAGACAGTCATTTAAATAAACAGACTCCCAATATTTGTTTTTTAGTGATGTTAATGCTATTTGCTGGAATTCATTGCTCAGCCTAAAGGCAGATTCATTTGCAAGTTACAGTCTTTTTTTTTTTTTTTTTTTTCCCCAAGCCAGCGTCCTGGATTTTTCCACCTCTATTTTTATTTGGTATATTTTGTTTCCAGTCTGACATGGTGTTCAAAACCTCCTGCTATAAATATGAAAGAATATTAGTATAGGCACAAGAACGCTGCAGCGCACTTGACAGATGGAAAAGGTTTACGGTGAATCTATCATTGCCCTATGGTGGAGAACAACACTGTTCATAGATTAATGTTCATTTTATTGCAGCCATATCTTACCCTCAATCTGTGTGTAGAACTCTCTTTGAAGTCATTTTGATCTGTGTGCATCAATCAAGGGTAGTATATGACACTTAGGGCCACATTTTCAAATGTCGGCACTTGGCATCTGGAAATCCTCTACCTTGCGTGCCCAAGGTATTTATTTATATGTGGAGTGGTTACAGGATGTTTTAGCAAGCGGTGGGGTTGAAAAAATCACTAATTAACTATTTGAGTTAAGTTCAGACATAGGCTTAAACCAGGCATGCCTGATTTAAATCAGTTCTGCAATCCTTCCAGTCACAACTGCAATCATGGCTGGTTCTACCTGGCTGTGGCATTTTACTAGGACAGTACAATCCTCAGAATAATTCAGGGTAATATCTATAGTACAGCAGTTATATGTGTGTGTGGTTATATATAAACCCAGGCAGCAATACCACAGTTATGAACAAAGTCTTTGGGCCCTGTAAAAGCTTATGTTTACAATTGTTTCTTAAGAGTTTTGTAAAATTTGAGAATCTGTCGATTTGTAAGTAAGACAAAGCAAGTAATTGCTCTTTATCACCATTTCTGATAACTGAGACCTAAGATAATATTGGTAGAAAAGGAGCTTCCGAAGCAAGTCTGTGGTACCCTCCTACTTTATAGCGTACAGCCAAATGGAGTAACAGTGTTGGCCACGCTTGCTCAGTGTGACCTCTACGCCTTGTGAAATCAGCAATAGCGCAGGATTGTGTTCTTCTAAATTGGTATTATGAGGAAAGTCCTCTAACTGTTGATATTTGAGAGAAATAATTTACCATCAATATAATTTCCTGTATCTCCCTTTGTGATGCTGTAATGAAGTTATTATAGTTTGGCCCTTCAGCCTATGACAGATTAAATTTTCCATGACTTGATGATGTGACAAAGTCATTGCTCAAAGGCAAATATACTTTGTAACTGATAAACTAATGCAAATTAATTTATACTTCAAGTGAACTTTATAAAAAGGCATCTTAGTTTATTTTTTAACTCAAATTAAAATCCAGGCAGTATCATAATTTAGTGTTCTCAAGAAAGCAATGAGTATAATCTGTGATGTGAAAAGAAGTATTACTGCAGGATTAAGGATGGTTCAGAACTTTAATCTTTTATTTTCTATGCTGTTGGACTATGATGATGACCCGTGTCCTTTTAAGAAACTTCAGCTGTATCATAGGCTGATTTAGGACAGAAGGAAGAACTGGATGCAAAAGTAATTTTCTCTTGTCGTGTTCATACAAAGAATATGTGAATTATTACTCTCAACAACAAAAGCTTTACCCACATCGTCAATCCACTTATTCCATTGCCTTTAGGCCAGAACTCTGGACAAGGGTCTGGTGCTGTCACATATCCTTTTCCATCTCATTTAAGTGATCTGGCCTCTGTTTTGGGAATGCATTTTTATTGTGCTGTTAAGCCCTGTGTCCCCTACATGAATATTTCATATACCTACTAAGTGCTTTCACTGAATATATTAGCCCCTGATTTTTTCTTTTTTTTTTTTTCTTTTTTTAATCTGTTCTCTTTTTTTATCATGCCTGTTGCCACAAATAAAATGGTAATCGTGGCCTAAATATACCTGAATAATCCTTTATGGGATGTGACTTTTCAGATGCCAATAATAACTACTTTGTCAGGTTTTGGCTAGGCTATTGAAAATGTTTAAACAGAATCTGTCTGTCATATTACGTAAGTATTTTTCTATTTATATCTGCCTTTACCAGTCCACAACAAACATAATGAGCAATAAATGAAGCAGTGGCCAAAAGACACGTTCATGACTCATGTAGATGCCAAGGGACCATCCTAATATGGGCACTGCTTGGCATTTCTGCTAACAACAGACCGGAGTGTAACTCTTATTTGACAGTATTTTCTAAGTTTGCAGTTAAAGACCATAGACTTTACTCATCTTAATGTAAAGTAGCATTCAAGTTTCAATAGACTTATTGCACTTAATGTGATGGATATCAATGGGCAGGCAATCCTGGCAGTTCAGACTAATACTTTACTTCCAGTGTATGGAATAAACAGGAACAGAATTTGCCCTGTACCACGGTAAAAGAAAAACATGTAAATGTGCCTATTTGCCACTCTTCAGACTTTATTCTTCCCATTGGACTTAAACTAAATTAACATTAGACTTCAGGCACACCTATTTTCTAAGAAATAAGCTTGCTTATGATAATGGCAAAAATTCATAACATCATTTCACTCATTCTTGTGATGGCTAGAAGATTACCCAACAGTGAATCTGCTGATGGTTTATGCAGATCACACCTATGGAGATGAAAATATGTGTACTTCTCACAGGAGATTTTGAGATAAGGATGAAAGTGCAGCAGAGAATGTGTTCCTGAGAGGGTAACAAGAATGCCTTATGTGATGTTAGAAATGAGGTGGTCAGTGGTTTTCTGCCTATGTAGAAACCTTCTTCACAGGTATGGCAATCAAATGTTTAAAAATAATGTTCTAGAGGACTTTGAGGTCTCCTTTTTCTTCCATTTACACACTGAGCAAAAGGTACAGGTGCTCCAAGGGGTGTCCTTGGACTAGCTGGATGTGGAGCACCTGGCAGATGAGCAGTTTTCCATAGCTTTCTATCCTGTTAAGTATTTCTTATGTCCTAAGCGTAGTTAAGTGTCCTTTTACTATCAGAAAAAGTGCCAGTCTGCCTCTGCAGAAGGTACTGCAGGAATTATTCACAATTATTATTCACAATTATTTAAAATCACAGCGTCCTTCTCTGTGAAATGAAAGCTGTATGAGCAAGGCTTAGAAGTAATACAGCGAGCTTACTAATGTGTTGCTCTGAAATAACCTATTTCTTGGCTACACATGAGGAAGCTAAGCTAACCTTCTGAGTCCTCCTCCATCGGTACAGAACAACTTCAGGCAAAGTTAGTTAGTATGAAGTCCACCCATGCTGATATAAACTGCTTGGTTGATTCCCTGTACTTTCAAAGAGACCAGCCTCCTTTACTCCACCTGCAGAACCCCTTCAGCAAGAGGTTCACCTGAAGCTGTGTGGTAGGATATGATCTTTTGCTGGACAGGGAGTCAGCTAAGCAGTCGTTTGCCAGGCAAGAGGAGCCCATACGTTCACCGCCATGCACATTTGGAATTCATCGCCATTGCTACTTCAGACTGGAGCTTTGCAGCCGGTTTATACTCAAAGCTTGACGCAGGCTGAGTTCAATGGAAGCCTTTTTCATTAAAACTCAAGTGCTGTGTCTCAAACCCTAGGTGTTTATTTGTTGAATTTTCAGAGATGAACATGATAAAAACTGGTTTTGAGGATGAGGAGAGGATCCAAATCACCACATGGCATTTTTTAGCTATATTTTTTATTTTGTATTTATTTTTCAATCATCTGCATATTAACATTTGATTAGCAAATGCTTGTTTAAGAGAACATATCAGGTTATCTGGCTGGAGATGACAAAGCATATTTTCCATAGAGGTTTCCAGACTAGAGGCTACACAGATGTGCCTGAGTTAAAAGGATCTCACTGTCTACTTTGAGAAGTGTAGATGGCTTCTGTATTTAGAGAAAACTCATCTGAAGCATCATAAAATAAAATGTACGGAAAATATAATATTCCATAATTAAGATTTCTAATGAATTGCCTTGTTAATCCATACAGTGTATGCATGTTGCAAAATTTTCCTGGCTTAATTAGTGCACTTGCTGATTATGTTTATTTCCTGATGTACACACTGATTAAGCATTGTCCATACACTGAGGCTTGAAGCGGGATCAGTCTACAAAATAGTACCTAGTCATTTAACTGGAGACTCAGAATGCAAATAGATCAACTTATGTAAAATTAAATTAGTTCTAATAGAACCCATTTTGACTGAGCAGCTGGTGACACATTCTAAACAGAATTCTGCTGTTATGTGACATAAAGTGCTTCTGCTAACAGATGCTTATATACTTTTAAGCTACCAAAAAAAAAAAAATATTGTCAGATTATGTTTAAGGTCTAAAGTTAACGAAAGAAAATAAATTCTGAGCTTGTTAGGTAAAACTTTTGCACTGGGTCTCAGCATTGCTATTTGAATAGTGTGTAAGGTCAGCTAGCCCTTTGCAATGCTCCATGTGGGGACTTAAAAGTGAGTAACTGCTAAATCACTACTCTTACAGCTAGCACCTTAAACCCATTCTCTTTAACAAGCAGTGGCTTTCAGCTGATTTCTGAGAACACCGTTAAGATGTTGGTACTGTCCCCTAAATCTTAATTATTTTGCTGTTTTAATAGAAAGTGACTACTTTTGTCTTTCTTATTCTTTGGGAACATAATTTCAGTCCGCTTATAACACTCAAACTAGCCATTCAGAGCCATTTCTGGTCAATACTTGGCAGCGAACCACATTTTTTTCTGAGGAATGCTGTCAGCCACCCTGAGATGTGTTAAAGTCCCAGTGACAGGCCTTTTTTTACTGACAGAAGGTCTAGTGGATTGTATGGGTGAGGTAGTGGGGTTTCAAACTCCTGGATGTACGGTTTATTTATGGAAAGTTTAAGCCTCCGAGACAAAGAACAGAGTAATTTCAACAGAACTAAGTAATTAAGCGAGTGAGTTAGACATTTTCTGGCTTAAATGGGATTTAACTCTTACCATGGATTTATTTGAAGATTACGTTTTGTGAAGAAGACGTTACACTGGAACATACAGGCTCTTTGGTTCTTGTTCTCTGTTATCCCTCTCTGCTTATCCCAACAAAATTTCTGTCCTGAACTTACTTCTTAAATACAGCAGCGTGCAAATTAGTGCATATGGATGTTTTAAAACATTATAAAATTAGTCATATCTTTGGTAAGTTAATTAGGAAAGCGGTTAGTGAAATTCTTCATTTTTACTCTACTCCTGATGCATTTGTGGGTTTTTTTGGTTTTCTGTCAATGGCACCGACTAAGCAGAATTAAAAATCCCAGTTGATCCCTTCACAGTCTGGCAGTTTTTCCTGGTATTACTCAATTTTAATTTACTATCAGTGGACTCTGTAGAGTTAAAGGCCTGCAGAGCTTAAATCATAATATTTTAGTCAATTCTTGCAGAACCCGGACAAGTATACACAGATGCCAATCTCAGTGATCTAAATCTCTAATTCTTACTAACATTTGAAGAGAAAAACATTTTTTAATGCTTGCTCAAGACCCGATACACTTTTATTTTTCACTTTGTATGCCTAAAACAGAAAGAAAAAACTCTTTCTGGGTATGCAAAAAGGCATTGTTCCAGTTTTGTTTGCTAGTAATGTAAGAGCATCCTTTTGAAGTGTGAAATTGCACACTCTTGTTTTCTGAACAATATTTTTGAACAACAATATTACTGTTTTCAGTGATGTTTGGAAAGAATAAGTTTAGCATGAAAGACAGTACTCTGAATAGATGGAACAAAATATATGTTATATCTTTAGGCAATAATGTTAGGAGGCACTATTGAATCAGGTGTCAAAATGCAGTGTGGATTATCTTTTAGATCTTTTATCTTAAATCTCTGTAAAGTAATTTTTTTTTCTTCAGATAACCTTCTTCAGTCCATCATTTCAATTAATAGGTGCGTGTGCGAGAATTAAATTTTTAAACTGATTTCCTCCGTAGTCACTTGTGATTTTAGTACTGCAGAAAGGAATTAAAATGCATGAGTCTTTCAGCAATACTCATTGGTATATTACAGTTCTGTTCCACAGAGTTTTCCATCTATGAGAAACAAACCCCTTTTTTGTGCAAGTGAATTTTTTTACCTAGTGTCCCTGAAAAGGTGAAAGTCTTGATACTCAATAGGTGTGCTTTTAAGTATAGTAAGCTCTTAATTGCACTGTCGCAAGGCTTTTGAATTTGGAAGGGTGCTCTGACCTATCAGTATAATGAAAACATTTCAAAGTGTTAGGTTTGCTATCATAGACATAACACAAATGCTAGTGTGATCCATATTTGCAGATATTAGTAGCAATGGAATAACAGATATGAATGGAGTTGAATCTACATCAAAGTTTTGGAGACTGGGGTGATTCTGTATGCCTGGATTTGTATACACTTAAATCTTTGTTCTGGATGTCCATTTTATCAAATTTCATCTCTTTTGCACTCTCTTGAAGACATTGGAAAAAACAATCTGTCTTTAGATATTTAAAAACAATCTGAATTTATACTTACATCATCTCATTCTTTTACATAATACCATTCTTTCACTTGCTGTTGCTTTAGTTTTTTAGGAGCTTTAATGGTGGTGAAGCATCCAGCCAACTGAAAAACATTTAATGCTGGTTAAACCTTTGTGCAATGGAAACCGAGGCTAATAATCTCATACCTGGGCACTGGTTGTTATGATCACAGTTTACATTCCTGACACTGTCTCTGTGGTCTCCCCCATTTTATGCCCAGAAAAAGGAAAACCAGCCAGCACTCATTCCAGACTGAAATTTAAACAGCCAAAAATCATTCTTGCGTTAAGCTAGAAGACAATACAAAGCAAGCAAATGAAATCCAAATATGTTTAAATTGCTGCTTGAGCCCGCATAGCCTTTTCATATGATTCATAGAAAAAAAAAAAAAAAAAAAAAAAAAAAAAAAAAAAAAAAAAAAAAAAAAAAAAAAGAAAAAGCAAAACCAACCTAAATTAGGGTCACAGCTCTGACAAAGAGCAAACTTCAAATGTTTTTTCCCCCATTTCTAAAATGCGAAATGTTGGTGTGCTAGATCAAAATTAAAACCACATGAAGTGAAATAGCAAACTTCGTGCTCAAAAGAACTCAGAAAGTTTCTGAGACACGACCTTAATTTAAAGAAGTAGAATTACAAGCAATCATGCAGAGCAGTATTCTCCTCCTCTCCTTGGAAAGGCACAGCTCTTTATTATGGAAAGGCAGTAGCCCCTCTATAGTTAGGGTTGCAATCAACTTCCATTATAAAGCCCTATTTTACCCCCCTGTAACTTTGGCTTGAAAAATTGGAATACAAATTGCCACGTTTTCTCCAAAAGAAAGGAAGAATAGATGAGGATTTTTTTGTTTATTTGGTGAGGTGGGAGACTTAGTTTTGGTTTGGCTTTTTTTTGTGTGTGTGTGCATGTGTGTGTGAAATTGAGAAAAATATTGCTTAGCAGTTACAAAGTTTAAGTCACTGAGAAAAAACTATCCTGATCCATAAATTTTTGCTTTTTCTTGTTGCCAACATATCCGCCCTTATCAGTTGAAAAATTTGCAAATAATTTAGCAAAACAGTCCTATTGCTCTTTATGTCTATTGGGAGGGATGGGCCTAATTTTTCTCTTGGTGCTGACAGCAATAATATTTTGCTAGTGACTTCTAGAAGCATAGGATTGGACAAAATGATCAAAATTTTCGAAAGCAATTCACATCTAGTAGTGTGGTGTGTACTTCCAAGTGAAGTAAAAAGCACATGTTGATCTACCTGGAATTTTTGAACAAGTGTTTAGTTTCTGGAACCCTCTATGTATTCTTTGTTGAGATTTCCAGCACAGAGAGAATGATCCAGTGTTAAAAGATTCCTTGTAGAAAGGCTGGGAGAAGGCACACACTTACTTACTGAGGGCTACTGACTGCAGTCTAGAGATTGCCTAATGACACTGTGGTGAACGCTAGCCACTCCCAGCATTCAGCCTTATTTATCATGCTTGGCTCATTTCCTAGGATTAGGTCCAGAATAGCTGCTGGCCATGTAGGCTGTTCAACAAACTGTGTAAGAAAAGAAAGCAAGCATAGTCCATGGAAACACACTTCCTTCTTTTTTTCAGATGCTTGTTATCCCATTCTGGATCTAAGCATTTAAAATTCTTTATGATTAAAGACCTGACATTCTTGCAGATCTCACTGATTCACTGACATAAAATAAATGCAATAAAAATAAATAAAATGAAATAAAATAAAATCATTTATGGCTCTCCCTTCCTTTTGTGTAAACTATTTAGAGAAGGTTTATAGTACTATTTCCATTTTATCCAAATGATCTCTTCAGTGTTAGAAAGAACAAGGTTGTTCTTCCGTGAAGGCTTAATTGCAGTATGTATTAAAAGTTGCATAGGTGTGTTTATGCATTTATATAATATACACATCTGTGTATAGATACTTGAAACCAGAGATTATTTTGCATGTCTAATTGTAGGGATTTGGACAGCCCAAAGTTTTTTTTGTACACTATATTATAATATTAAGTATTGTAATTATTTAGTCTGTTAGTCCAGTATATGCTGACTAGATGCATCAGAATGTAAATTTAGATCCAGCGGTGATCATATACACCCACTTCTGCACACACAGGTGAATCTGACTTTGGGTTCTTTTCATGCAGCGCTTAAGATGTCCGTGTGAGATCACTGTGTGATTTATGATATAATTTCACTCTTTGAAGAGACTACAGTAAAGTTATTCAAAGTTTAGCAAGACTATTGCAATATTATTTAAAAAAACCTCCAAAAACAAAACCCCAAACAAACTGAAAAAACAAACAAACGATGAATTTAGAGTTTCTAACAAGCAAAGAAATCTGACGAAGTTTTAAGAATATAACGTAAAAAACTGTGCTGGGAAGATGGTTCTCCTGAACAAATCAGGCTGTTTTCAGCAAAAACAAATCCTAAAAATTTAAGAACAGAAGGAAAAGTATTAATCCTGTGCCAAAATACTTGAGAGTGAAAGAAGGAAAAAGATGCCAATATTTTCTCTCTTTATATCCACACAAGATATTTAAAAAATTTCTTTTTTTAACTGGCTGTTTTCATTGTGATAATTAATGTTCAGACGCATTTGAATTTTGCTTTGCCATTCAGAATTCTTAAACCCCAGGAGCACTCAGATCACAGTTTCTACAATGTCATTAGGCTTTTCTTTGGGTAATAAGTATGTGCTGCACATAAGGAGGGTAGAATGGAAAATGATGTGCAGGGTTTCCCTGAAGGAAGCAGCTGTCAGGGATCAGGTAAGACGTTGCTGGCAGTAGCTGTTGGAGTTTCGTGCTATGTTGCTGAGAGAGCAGCAGCAGAGGTTGCTGAGGCACTTTTCTGAGATATGGCTATCAGAATAAAAAAAAGCTGAAGAACCACAAATGGAAGTTGAGGGAGATCTGAGGACAAGAACTTAGGCTGAAAGGCAGGTTTCCAGCAGGTAGTTTCCCTGTTGTCTTGTCTAACTGGGAAAATGGTGCTATGTGAGCAATAGAAACAAAGGCAGGAACTTCCCTGCAGACAAGTCCAAATCAGAGAAGGGATGTTTTCCAAAGAGAGCCTGGAATGCTCCTACTGAGAGGGCCATAGGTGAGCTGGAATGCTCCGCTTGGAGGGCTTCGATGAAAAGGCTGTAAGGAGAGACATAAAGGAGCCACGGGAAAGACACAGTTGTCACAGCTCAGGATATTTATGCAACTATGTTGAGTTTTGTACTTCTCAGGACTACATGGATAGTGAGATAAGTGAGTTTTGTGTTAAGATTTCCAGAGCTCATTTACTCTGTTGGAAGAAGTGATTTTCCCAAACAAGATTTAGTCTGATGCTACAAACAATCCTGATCACATTTTCAGAGGCTAATACTGGAGGTGTTGGAGGCATCACCCCCTATTTCTAACAGCACTAGTGATGATGTCTGAAAGGTAGGGATGACACATAAAGACACAAATACATCAAATAGGCAGCGACCAGATTAATAATTTAGAAGTCAAAAGTTCTCTACAGTAGCATTGACCTAAACAAAGTAATTGTGCTTTTTGAGTCAAAACTTAACTTGAAAACTACTAAATGTGACATGATCTGACATTGTGACTCAAAATAATTTTTCCAGCTGGTCAGCTGTCTAAATTGTGAATGAAAATCTGGTAGTATCCATGACAGAAAGTTTCTTACCACAGAAGCAGTATGATTATTGTTTTTCTTATTTATGCATTTAATAATACCACAATTAGGAGAAAGATGTGTTTGAGGGCTTTTTTTAATTAGCAGCAAGAGCTCAGAAAATTTGTTACTCTTAATACTTGGTCGCCTTATGGGATATTTTTGAAAGGCTTAATCCATATTTGACATCACCTACACCTAATTTTCAGTGCTTATTAAATAACTGCTTTCAGTTACTTATTAAGGCTATATATTAAAGTAAATAAGACTGCAAAGAGAAAAATATGTTCATTTCCAGTTTTAGATCAGCCTGAATTTCATAAAACTGTAACTCAAACCAGCAATATTCTAATCTCTCTTTCAGCGAAATACAATCCCAGCAAAACCCACTGAGGATTACTTTTTCACATCCTTTAAATGGAGAATTGTCCACAGACCCTTGAGAATTTTTATAAAAAGCCTAAGAGAATTGGGTGCCTGCCTGCACTAAGGGCTTTGAGAAAACTCACCTGAAATGTCTGGTTTTAGCTTTCTGTGGTAGGATATATTGTCAGGAAAGGAGCACTCCAAAATTTGCTGGCTTTCTCTAGGGTACTGTTAAGTAAACATTTAAGAAAGAAGCTTTCTAGTGAGAAGATGAAAACTTTCTGTTACTTCAGTGAACAGAGTATTTCATAAAGAACACGCTGAAAACCTTAACATTCCCATAAGCCAATATAGAATTTTAGATGGAAAATCATTCCCTTGTTAATATTAGGTCAGGTATCTTTCTTCTTCATCCTTTCTGTTCCTCTAAATTGACGCATTTGAAGTTGTACAAATATGGTTAGTTCATTTTTGAAATGTCATTTCGAAGTTGAATGCTTAATGACTTGTAGTTTTACTACCATGTATGTATCTGGCAGTTTTCCTCGGCACAAGCCTGCTAACATAACTCACCCCAGGCTGATTTATTATTTTTATTCAACCAGGTGCTACATGGGTTTGGCAGCTTGGCAATGCTGTTGTCTATAATGACTCTGCACTTGGTGCTTGATGATGCCAACACGTGCAATGAATTTACTGGCACCAGCAGAGAATATTTCATTCCCTTATTTCTTAAGCTTCATCTCCCGTATGTATTTATTTATGCAGAGGAATGAAAACTTTCATCTTTTTTACTGTAGCAGTCCCTTCTTCCTAACTTTGAAGATAAGCTAAATTCAGGTGAAAACATTTAAAGTTTTAGTACTATTTAATGAAATATTCATAGTGCTAATTTAAAGTTCTGGGCTGTTTTTGAAGTTTCCCCTGAACCTGAGTAGCAGCTTAGCAATTGCTGTGCAGTCTACAAGGAAACTTTGTCAGCCTTTGCTGTGGTCTATCTGCTGTATTACAAGCATTAAATTACAATTCAGTTTCTGGTCTTTGAAGAGTATTTTACTTATCACTAGAGGACTATAACATCTCATACCTGAGCATTCAAACCAGTGCTAAACAATTTCTTACTACTACAAGTGTGAATGGTAGCTACTACATATTGCAATGCACGTTTATTTCATTTGTGTTTCTGTAATGAGTCATCACTCTCTTATTAGGTTTCATTTTTTTCCCAAGTGTGTGGTTTGAGGGATAATTTAACCCTTTCTTCATTCTTTTCTTGTTATTCTTGTAAACTTTGAATGTCCTACTGCTTAGAGGATCAAAATAGGATGACTGTTGCGACTTAAATTTCTGCTAACTCTGAAGCACTTACATCCTAAGCACATAGTTTGTTTTTCAAATGAGATCTTAACACAAACAATGTAATATTCGCCAGTTTGCCATTACTTACTGGATAGTAAACCATGCAAAAAGCAAAGTTGTGTTAAATTTGAATTTATTTAGGATTGATTTAAGGACAAATAATTTTTTTTTCCTACTTATGTGTCAGTGGAATGTTAGAAATACCTTCCAAACCCTTTTTTCAGCAAGCGGTTTTTAATATGCTTGTGACTACAGACAAATAGATAAGAATTGAACAGGAAAAGATAATCTGTATCTACAGATTTTACTCATCACCTCATCCTGTGTTCCTCTTATGATGAGAGAGGATCTGAATAGCTTTGTTAAACAAGCTGTACCTCTAAGATAAATGAGATAGTTCACAACCCACTACTGTACTTAACACTGGAGAATATAAAGACAGTGACCTATATGCCGATCTCACTCCATGATCAATTAGGGCCATGCACAGCAGATCACACACATACACACACATGAAAAAACAACTAGGAAAAAAGCTCCATCTGGTTCAGAAGACAGTGGCCAGTCCCATAAATAACACAAGCTGTCAGGAAAACATCATTCCTATAGTACTCTGTGTATTGGCTTTCTGTTCAATCACGGATCCACTGCAAGGACCTTCAAAGCTTTACACAGGCCTGGACCACACATCTTTTCAGCTCTCCAAAACAGCCACATTGAGGAGTTATTCCCAAATTAGCAGGGTGGGGAATAAAATGTACAGAAGTAATGAATGTGGACATACGTGATTGTAAAATTCTATTGAGCATGCACGTGCAGACACACACACACGCTACCACCAAGAGCAAAGAAAAGTCCAAGTTTTCATTTCAGCTGAGCTTTTTTGAAACAGGAAAACAAAACTTATGAGAAATACCATATTTGAAAAGGTAGTTGCAAACTCCATAGTACAGTATGATGTAAATCTAACAACAAGCTTTGTTAAATTACTTCTGTTGGTAGCTAATAAGTAGTTGTCAATATTAAAGACCAAAAAGAAACACCTTTGGGTTTTATTTGGTTAAAACAGCCATACATTATTTTCACATTCAGATTTTTTCCATAGTGGAAAAGGAAAGATCATTCAGTACTGACCATTTGTATTCTGGTAGCATCTGTTACTAGGTCAGAAGGTGAGAGTGCTGGGTGCTGTACAGGCATATGATAAATAAATAGTAGTTCTGTAAGTTTACAGTATTGCTGCACAGAAGAAATGTGCCTGCATTTTCTTTAGATGGAAGCTCTATCTTAGTAAGTAGCGATGACTGGCAAGGCTAATACAGAACACGAGCAATGCCGAGGTGGTGTTGACTGCTGCCAGAACAGGAGGAGGAACCATGGGCCCTGCACTGCCTCTGGAGTTTCCTATCACTTGCTTCAAGTGTTGTCTCACCATCTTGATTTTCCTCCAGGGGGTATAATGCTACTCGCTCTCTCCTCTCTGGCATCTATGTTACATGCCACTTGTGCTCTAGGTGTGTGGACTTCAAGGAGAGGAGTGAAAATTACTTTCCACAGTCTCATCAGTTTTGAGGAATTCTCTCGTGTGAGGGGTAGCAACCTTCCTTGGTCCAGCTCTGCACTAAAGCTCTAGCATATGGTGGAGCCACCACTTCCCAGAGTGCTTTCTCAGTTGTACTTAAACATCCTCCCCTCTACTGCAGAGGGAGACAAAGGAGTCTCCATTTTTCTAAGGTCTCCCCTGGGGAAAAGAACAAAAGATGTATAGTTCCTGTACATCCAGTTTCTTAGTTAAACGTGCAGTTCGTAGATGCACTTTCCACGGAATCAAATGGTTACCCACATGCTCAAAATATTAAAGGGCATGAAAGTTGTGGCATGAACAGGGTGAAGAGAGACTGTGGAGATTTTGTTTGCTCAGAGGTAAAATGGTGATCCCCGCTCCTTCCCGTTAATTTGCTGGAGATAAGTATCAAATGCTGCATTGGTTTCTTCTCTCTGGTTTGCAATTAGAAGACAACACACAGAAAAATAACTTTGAAGCGTTTCCTTAAAGGCACAGGACAAATCCCCAGGGAGAAATTCACAGCCTGAAGAGAGCCTTGTGCTTGTGTTTGATAGTGACAGACAGCAATGGAAATACAGTACTTGGTGCTCCGAACTAAGAGACCATTATACTGCAAGTCACAGTGAGACCATGGCAGAATAAAGCTTCCCCCAGCCCCACCCAGAAGTGTGGCTGCCTTTGTAATTTTAATTGGTCTGTGTTTGTGGAGTGGGGCCTCTATTTACTTATGGCTTGGGGCTTGTGTTTACCAAGCCTGGTGGAGGCCAAGTGTCATATCACTGAAGCTTAGTTCCTGCAAGCTCTCCTGCTATATCTTGAGGCACTTTTCTTTTCAGTATCTGTGCCTGTCTAATTCGCAAGCTTCTGTGAAACAAGCACAGGAGGGTACAAGGCCTACAGGGAGGAATTACACCTAATTACTCAAATAATTGCTAGGCTGTTGCCTTCTTAGTCACTGAAAATAATTTCCAGGTCCCTGGCTTTTATAGATAGTCTTCTAGAGGCAGGAGGACACAGCCCCCTTTTTAACTCAGCCCATTCACTCACAAAATCAGAACACTCGAGCCTGCAAAATTAATAAGCACCACTTCCATTACATATATTTTAGGTTGTTGTTGCCGTGGCGATAAAGTCAGGGACATTGAATCTCCTCTGTTGAGCCATTGTTATCATCCCTGGCCATCTGCTGCAGAGGAGTGATATTCCATCTCATTTGCATGATGACTGATATATGGGAGGTTTGGAAGGACATATGCCACAGCAATCATGTGATGAAAATTAAAGTGAAAGTTTTGGGCCCAGAGCCGAACAAAATCTGTGTATGCGCATGAGGCTGTTGATGTGCAAATGTGAATCATATTGAGAAGGTTTGAATAGGGAGGTGTGACGTAAAGAGGGGACACAAACGCAGGTGCTTATCTCTAGGCAGTCAAAGGCACTGGATGTCATATCATGGGAACTACCTTTCAAAGGCACAGCTTTAGTGCACAGTTCAGCACACAAGGGAGGAGAAACATATAAGTTTTGGAAACAAAAATAAAGTAAGTTTAACAACTTTTTCACACTATTCTGAACCCGGTGATGTTTAAGCAACTTGTGCTATTAGTAACTTTCTGTCTTTTCTATTGTTTGTGCTTTTATTCTGTAAAAAAGAAAATCATGTCCATATATCAATGTTGAAAGCTTGGGAGATTTGTATTAAGAAGTTTGAGGGCTTTTAATCCATGTTTAAAATGCTCTCTGCAAAACTTTTCTTTTTGTTTAAATGACACTAATGCTGTTTCTTCCACAATGCATGCTTGGTCATTATCTTAAATGCTATTTTGGGCCTCAATTAAAAAATAGCTACTTGTAACTGCTTTGAGAAAGCTTTCTGAATAAAATGTCATGGTGTAATTGCATTTATACTGCCTCAGTAAAGCCTTTGTTCATATACATTTTACAATTGTGCAAATTTGCAGCTCTAGCTATTTGATTTGGGGAAATGATCACAAGGACACTTTTCTTCTCATTTTGAAAAGTTGCTGAACTTAAATATTATCATTGAAAAAAAGAGAGGGGGGGGAAAAAACCCGAAACGGGAGAGGGAGAGTGGGACCAGTGTATTTGTAGGAACTGTTCGATAGATGCAGGTTCACTTGCAGTTATGTATTACACACCAAAGAGCTTTCTCACGACGTTTTAGAATGCTTTAAAATCATGTGTAATGTTTTTTAAATTAAGATAGTTGATCAATAAGCTTAATAACATTGCTCAAAGTGAAAAAGGGTCTTTCAAAGTGTGACATTTCAGTCCTTTAAATTATTTGGGATTCAGAGAGTGAATTGAGAGCCTCTGGTTAAAAAAGCGAATACTGTACTTCAGAATGAATGTCTGTGTCAGGAAAATCTTTAGAAAGTTAAATGACAGTAATATCAGGCAAGGTTGAAGAATGAAATGGACCTTCTGGGACAACATTTTGCAGGAGGGTGATTTTTATGAAATAGCATTTGATGCTAAAGAAAGTCTTTTTAACACTCTGATCAGCAATCTCTCTCTCTCTCTCTCTGACTTTCTTTTGTCTTTAACAAAGCACTTAGTTCAGATGTTTGTCTTCCTTCATATGTAAATAGCAGGACAATCTTCTGCAAGGTGCTGTGAATTTTTCATTTAATAGATTATAAAAGCACAAATCCCAGATTTTATCCTTAAACTGTATGGGGTGAACTTTGTTAGTTAAGGATCTTTTTAGGATTCAGAGCGACCATTTATTATCTCTTTTGTTAATTAAATTAGTTAAGTTAATTGCGTAGATGTTTCTTCTTTGCTTTTGTAATTCTTGGGGAAAATTACAGCAATTGTGATGAAGGCTTTCTCTGAGACAATAATATATTTCTTCTATAAGGTGGCTAACAGATAATCCAGATTCAGAATGAGTAATTTCTAAATATAGGCTTTGCCTCTTAACTTCCCAGTTTGGAGCATTTTATTTTTACTTGTAAATATCATCTGTGTATTATAGTACTTTCATGCCTGCAGGCTAAGATTACCAGTCTTCCTTTTTTTTCCCCCCCTCCTTCTAAATATTCAATTACTCAATGGTAATTATTATTATGTGGCCTTCTTGGCTTACTGCATTATTAGATTAATATAGATTTCTTGTGCCAAATTAGCGGAAATCACTGTTATACACAACAACGAATCACTTTTTTTTTTTTTTCCTTTTTTAGTTTTATTTACTTTGTTGAATAACAGGAAGACTTTGACATCATGAGCTTTTATTCCTGAGTCTTTTAATATAATACATCTTTGAAAGCTGAGCAGGAGAGGGCGTCTTTTTGTTTTGCTTTTTTTCTTTTGTAGGTTTCCGATAAGCAGAAACTTTGGTTAAATTATAATTTAGCTTGTTGAACGATCTATCAATAGGGACCTTTGTGAATTAAATTAGAGTTCAAGTCTCCTGCTCTGTGGTGATTGTTTGAGGTGTGTAGCAGAGGTGAGAAAACCGAAAATGAAAGAGAAGGAGCTGTCCAGGGTACTGCAGCTGATTAATATTTCCTGTGACTGTACAGAAAAAATTCTTTACTGAAGTGTTCACAAAACTGCCACCATATGTTACCTTCCCCCCCAGCCAGATAAGCCTTATCTTGAAGTTAGCTAAAAAAAATTTTTTTAAAAAGTGTATGAAAACTTCTTTCAGAAGCACGACATATTTCTGTGG